>JAKCPI010014122.1:0-34801 GCA_023213315.1 Euborellia annulipes
TGTTTTCAACAGACCAAAAATGAATTTTTTTGACCATTTGACCCAAAAACCCTCGGATTATGTACAAATAATTATCATCCAACACTTTTAATTTTCTCAAATGGTCTTATTGAAGAAAAAATTTTCCTCAGTGTGCTTTAGTAGGGAATTTTGTTATTTGTGTATTTTGTCAAAAAGTCTTTTAAAGGGATTCCATAAAATTAGAAAAATTAAAATAAAATAAAACTTTTGTCGATATATATTAAAAATTTGAAAAAAGTTTTAAATATGGAACTTTAAAGCCAGCAGATTTAATTTTTTATTTAATCACCTGGCTGCAAAATTCCTGCAAATCCTGGTTTTTAATTGTTGTTTTTTTTTCTTTTTTTACTTTCTATTACCTTTATATGAATATATATTGAAAGAAAGTATTGGATTCATGTCAAAAATTCGATGTCGAGATTTTGATGGATATACACGTTTTGAGGTCCCCTGAGTAGAAATAAGTGGTTTTCGTAACATTGTCTATCTGTCTGTGTGTGTGTGTGTTCAATTTAAAGCATGAAGGAATTGAGCTCGGATTTTGAAATTTTATATTTAAGTTAAACACCCTAGGGCGTGAAAATAAGCTTTTAATTAAAATTGGCCAAAAGGCACTAGTAATCTAAAGAAATTATGTTTTCCGCTCTTTAATTTCAATTGAATTTGTTACCAATCAATTTAAATAAATAGGAAAGGAGTCTAAATGGCCATAGATGCCGACAAAGTCCTTAAATAAAAAAAATAAATAAAAATCGCCCCCCTCCTCCGACAAACTTGCATTAATCCGCCCCTGCCCCATCCCTATTTATTTCAATTCAATTTAAAAAATTCTCCACCCTTGAGAACTACTGGAAGCGAAACCGGGACCCCAGGCACTTAATTATTGTTAATTTTAATAACCTAAATAGGCTTATATTAAAGAATCATCAGGTTTTACAAGCAGAACGCTCTGAATCACCATTCTCTATTCCCACTGAATGAAATGAACTCTTTTTTACTTTCTCTTACCTATGTATATATGTAATATATATATAGAGAGAAAGTATTGGTTTCATGTCAAAAATTCGATGTCGAGATTTTGATGGATCTTCACGTTTTGAGGTCCCCTGAATCCAAAAAAGTGGTTTTCGCGACATGGTCTGTCTGTCTGTCTGTCTGTCTGTCTGTCTGTCTGTCTGTCTGTGTGTGTGTCTGTGTGTGTTCAATTTTAAGCATGAAGGAATTGAGCTATGAGGCTGAAATTTTTATATTTAAGTTAAACACCCCCGGGACCGACAAAATAAGCTTTTAATCAAAATCGGCCAAAAAGTACTAGTACTTTACTGATGTACTTTTTCAGTTTTTTTCGATTTTCTCAAAATTCGCTCTAACGATTTTGATTAAAATTGAAAAAATCAATTATTTATTAGATGCTCTTTCAAATGTATATTCTCGTTTTGCCCTCAAAATTGTTTGAAGCACACTTTACTCTTGTGCTTCATAGGAAAGATAAGAGAAATAAATGGTTGCCATGGTAACCGAATTTAAATCTTTTTCTTTTTATTAGATTAAAAATCAATTATTATTTAAACGCCCATTTTTTTTTTCGGAGAAAACATATCTCTCTCTCTCACAAAACTATCTTCTCTCTTTCTACGCGTTTTAAATTTTTTCTACCTTATCTTCGCATTTGGCCAATGTTAATTTCCTATAGGGATTTGTATGTTAATTTCGATTCAAAAGGGGTCCCCTTTGGAACTTTTTACGCATTTAAATTTTTTTTTCCAATTCTTATGAAATTTTGTATTTATTTACGAATCTATATTGGGTATAAAATGTCCAAATATGAGATTAAAATTTTGAAAAATAACCATAGTTTATTTCAAGCAATCAACATTTAAAATGCAAGTTTGAAACTAAGGTGCTATGGGAAACTAAATATATCTCGACACAAAAAATCTGGTGTGACCAGCACAGTGCACAACTTTCTCTTACCGAAGGGTAAGAGAAAGTTGTGTGCTGTGCGCAGTCACACCAGATTTTTCTTTATTTTTGTCGTCTTAATTTTTTCCAATTGAAATAAATGAAGTGTTGAATAATCAAGATTACATGTTTAATTTGAATACATAAATATCCAATTGAACAATGAAAAAGAATATCGATTATTTGAATAAAGAAAATTTCATTCAAATCTATTCATTCATGAAATGTTCTTCTTCTAATATCCTTCCTAAAAAGGATTTAATCAGCCGGGAGATAATTAGCAACTTAAAAGGAAAGGATTTATAAAAGAATCATTTTGTTCAAAAGAGGATAACTATTTATTCTCACAGATAATAAAGTTTATTTAGTTAGATTTCTATTAAAAAATTTTAATTAATAAAAAAGTTTAGAGAAATTAAGATTATACACGTATATGGTTTGGAAGAGTTTTAAACTGTCAAACAGTAGCTTATATGTGACCCTGTTATGCAATAGTGTGTCAAGCGCCAAAAAAAAATTAAAAATTGAGTAAAGCACGGAATATTGTTTCAAATGCTATAATTAATAGTATTTTTTATAAAATATGTCCTAAAAAAATTTATATTTAATGTTACTTGCACAATTGACAAAAAAAAAAAATTATATAAATCCAATGAAAACAAAAAACTTTAATGTTAATTTTTTCAAAACTCGGCAGATGGCGCTTGACACACTAATGCGTAACAGGGTCCATATAAGAGATGCTGTCTTTAATCTTTTTTACTTTCTCTTATCCATATACTTACATATATAGAGAGAAAGTATTGGTTTCTTGCCAAAAATTCGATGTCGAGTTTTTGATGGATATATAGGCCTAACAGTTACATTTTGAGGTACCCTGAGTCCAAAAAGCCCCTCCCCCCTGGAGTCTGAAAATGAGCTTTTAAACAAAATCGGACAAAAAGTACTAGTACTTTATTGATGTACTTTTTCAGTCTTTTTTTTTTTTTTTGCTTTTCTCAAAATTCACACTTCTGATTTTGATTAAAATTCAAAAATCAATTATTTATTTGATGCTCTTTCAAATGTATATTCTCATTTCGGTCATAAAATTGTTTGAAGCACAGTTTACTCTTGTACTCCATAGGAAAGATAGAAGCCATGGGCACAAAATATAAATATTTTCCCATATCTATAAATTGTACATCTTGAAATCCAATATATCGACGGAAACTAAATAGACTTATACCACTAGGTCGACACAAAAAATCTGGTGTGACAAGCATAGAACACAACTTTCTTTTACCTTTGATAACGTGCGACCAGTCACACCAGATTTTTTAATTCTCGATTCAAAGTTCAATTTGAATTTACTTTCTGGCACACCCTTTGGAAAACGGCAGAGTAAAGTATTTGAGATTTAATTTGCCTAATTAATAATCAATATACCGAATGGATTCAAATTCTTTTTGTTCTGTATATTGAATTCTCGACATGGTCGGTATTTGCATCATTATGACGACTGCCATCAGGAATCTAGAGCCACAGATCAATCTCCTCAAATCCATTGAAATGCATATCTTTTCTTTTGGGTGCCAAAAGGATAATTCCTTTGCTGGAAGATATGCAACCCAAATGACTAATGGATTTTTCGATTAATTGCTGCTCAAAAACAGACTACACTTGTGCAGATGTTAAATCATCCTTGAAATTAACATCTCAGCATGTGTAATTCGCTCAAATGGAGTCCTGGGGCAGTGAATTGAAAAATCCATTAGTCCCCACGTTGGTCATTTGTGTTCTAGCAACCAAACACAAATTTCTCTTATCCATGAAATTGTCTCTGGTATTGTTTGTGTAAGTGAGAACATTCCATCCCTAAAGCTAGAAAAGTCAAGTGCTGGGTGGGTTCGGATCCCAGATAGTCCTATGAAAATTGATTTAAATTAACAAGCAAATTGATTTAAATAAATGTGTCTTAGGGAGCGTACAAGTATTACGTAACGCAATATTTGAAGATTTTGACACCCCTCCCCCCATGTAACGCGCTGTAACATTTTTCTGAACCCCCCCTCTAGATGTTACGTAACGCTCAAGTGGCCATTTTTATCTAAAAGTTACAATTATGTTGCGCAAAGTATCGGAAAGTCGCTAAAATACCAGTTACGTAAAGCGTTGTTCAACACCCCTCCCCCTTGTAACGCATGGTAACGTTTTACGAGACCCCCTCCCCTAAATTGCGTTACGTAATACTTGTACGCTCCCTTAATATTTTAGGTAAAGACATAGATTGTTTAAAGTAGGCTATATATTTCCTAAGATGCCAAAGAGATTTTTATCTTCTAAAAGTGGATCATGATAACAACCAGAAATCGTGATTTCAAGGTGCGCGTCTCGAAAAGCCGTTAGAAGACGATTGACTACCGAGTTACTCGAGGCGGCAAGAGATGGCGTTAGTTTTTCCTATAGGAATACAAGCGATTTATTCCATTTCATTTTAAAGATTCCAGCTAATAAATTAAGGGTAGAAAATTAATTATTTTTTAACACAATGATTACTTATTTAATTATCTATAAGATATAGAGCGAATTTTTTAAAAATATCTTTTCTTTAATGCGATTAACCTAAAAAAAAATTTATTTTTTCGAAAATCAAAAAAAGGGCTTCTATAAGTTGTAGATATTTTAAATAGCTTTAATTTAAAAAAAATTTGAGGTCGATAGCTTCAAAATTGTGGCCGCTGGAATCTCCCAAAATTAGCACCCCGAGACGCGCACCTTAACTAATTTTAAATGATTTTTGATCTATTGAAATATAAATTAACGAATACATAAAAAAAGTAAATCGATTAGATTTGATGCCAGAATATATAAAAATCAAAAACTTTTTTGGTTAATTTAACAAGCTAGAAATCTATAATAAAAGTATCAAATTTCATAGAGGTGATGTTTAGTTTTTCAAATATTATCTTTAAACCTGATATCAACTCAGGGTTGGTTATTAAAATCAATCAACTAGAAGTTTGATATCGAATTTATTTTTTAAACAACGCTAAATCAGAGTGGATAATATATGAAATTATTAATAAAATTATTCCTAGGTATTTATTTATCTATAAATTCTTTAAGGAGCTACAGTATATGATTTTTAAAGAATTATTCTGTGTTTGAGTGCTCTAGTGTTTTTTTTTTTTTTAATCAAAAAACATTCACTCTTTTTTCTCATTCACACTCACACTCCACACACATTCACACAGTCTTTTCGGCAACTTAGGCCATTTAAGACTTTGACGATAACCGTTGTAATATATATTATCTATTAGGGGTTCAGGCATTTCTATTTAAGCCATCTGGTATCCAAATGGCTTAAATAAAATCATCGGACTGCCTGGGTCGAACCCGGACGTTTGGTATAGGAGGTAGGCAGCACCACACCAGACGGGGGCGCTAATAGTGTTGACAATTATTTTTATAGATTTGTGGTCTTAGCTAAATTTTCAATTAAATTCTACAAAAAAATAAACCATCTTACACAATGAAACTTTGAAGCAGATTTCATCAAGTTAATTTATTTCTTTTGTTCTTTTTCCTCTTTATGACGAAAAAAGCAGACGGGTTCGAATGTCGCTCTATTTTCTATTTTGAGCAACTAACAAGAATTCTTAATGGCAAAAAATTTTATTAAATGAAAAAATTTAGTCTTTTCAGACGAGAAGCATTATCATGTTAAAAAAAATGTTTAAAATTCCTAATTAAAATAATTATTTTATTTTTTACTTTCTCTTACTTATATATAAGTAAGATAAGATTTTGTTTTAAAGCTTATTTTCATTTCAGGAGGGTTAAAATTCGCTCAAACGATTTTATTTAAAAATCATAAATCAATTATTTTTAGATGCTTCTTAAAAATGTATATTTTCATTTTGCCCTTGAAATCTTTTGAAGCACACTTTACTCTAGTACTTCATATAAAAGGAGAAATAGTTGTCATGGGAACAAGATATATTTTCTCATATTATAAATTTTATATCTTGATTTCTAATATATCGGTGGAATCTAAACATACATGTATGTCGATACAAGAAAAATCTGGTGTGGCAAGCATAGAACACCACTTTCTATTACCGAAGGCAAGAGAAAATTATGTGCTGTGCGACCAGTCACGCCAGATTTTTATTATTATTTATAAATAAGAAATTATATATAATATTTAAGATATTATATACATCGCGTAGATAAGCCGCGAAACGGAGATTTATATAATTAGATATTACTTCATGTACCCGAAAAAAGATATAAGGGTGTGCCGCCGGGAGTTGAACCACGGATCCACCGATTTGCGCTCAGTGTGCCCTTACCACTAGACCACAGTACCGTGGTTCAACTCCCGGCGGCACACCCTTATATCTTTTTCGGGTACATGAAGTAATATCTAATTATATAAATCTCCGTTTCGCGGCTTATCTACGCGATGTATATAATATCTTAAATATTATATATAATTTCTTATTTATAAATTAGTTAAAATTGAGGTCGTCTCAACTATGCCAACTGGATTGCACCAGGTTGACGGAGGAATTTGTGGCGCCAAATCCGGGTCCATTCCTCCCGATGGCTAAATTTGCTTTCCAACTGAGTTCATATACCCGAATGCCGTGCTGTGGTCTAGTGGTAAGGGCACACTGAGCGCAAATCGGTGGATCCGTGGTTCAACTCCCGGCGGCACACCCTTATATCTTTTTCGGGTACATGAAGTAATATCTAATTATATAAATTATTATTTATCATATTTTTACTAAGATACAGTATCACGACCAAGAGAAATTAATAACAGTAGAGACAGGAGAGAAATATTGGCAATTAGTTGCACTAAATTGTATTTACATTAAATAGTCAGTACAGTATTTGATTTATATAAACTATTTATTACATTTGAAAATAGCAATATTCTCATTGGAGGTTTTCTAATTTTAGTTGTCTATTAATCAATTCATTTCAATTAATTAAAATCTATTAAATATAATTAGAAAACCTCCCCATTTCCCTCTTCTGCTTTCCCTCCCACTTGCAACACGAATTCAATTATTAAAACAGTTTGATTCTTTTTTTGTGATTCATCATTTCCGTCAATTTATTTCCTCTTTTCTTCCTTTCTTCCATTTTTACCTTTTTGTCTTTGCAAAAAAATAAAAAAAAAAAATTATATAAAGGTCGCAAAATGATAAACCAATTAGATTTCAAAATTACATTCGTCCAATTATTATTATTATTTTATCATTTTAAAATGAACAAAATTTCTGAAACCCACACACAAACACTCTTGAAAATTAAGTAATTAGAAACACTTAGTATAATGGTTGATAATCACCCTGTTAATTGCATATGACTCAACCAATTTTACTTCAGCTTAAAAACTTATAGGATGGTACAATAAAAGAGCAAATTCTTCATTGAAAAATTATTAATATAATTGATTTTAATTTAACACTTTTAGTAATATTATAAGTAAAATATGCAAAATTATTATTACACTGGCACTAAATTTAAAATATATTTTCCAGAAATTAATTAGAATAAAAATAAAAATTATCCAACAATGTTTTGCGATCCATTTGGCGCCCCTTTGTGAATAGCGCCCCCCCCTTTGGCCCCCCTCGCTACGCCACTGGCTGAAGTTGGTTTATTTGAAAAAGAACAACGGTAAATTTTCAGCAATTTTTTATTAGTTTACAAAGCAATATAATATTTTAGAGACGTATCAGCACCCCTTCTTCAGTGAATTTCGAAATATTTGGAAATAATGTCTTGTAAACTATTTTTTCTTTCTCAAATGTTAAAAACAATATTTTCTAGTTAAATATTTATTCTGGGCCAAATTACCTTAAAACTTACTTTTATTTTAGAAAATAGGCTATATAGCGCTACAAATTACGTTTTTCAGTATTATTGTGTAATAGTAAAATCTGTGGAATAATAATAACTTTGAAATCTTGTATTTTAATTTAGAAAACAAATGACGATATCAAATGTATTTATTAATACAATCTCAATCAATGGAATGTAATTATTAATATATTTTTTATTCTTCATAAGTTTTAAATTTATTTGTATAAAAAAATATAAAAAATATGTCTTTGTAACAGGACTGAACAGGAGAATAGAATAATAAAAGAGTGTGTTGGCGCCAAAAAAAAATAACCTCCTCTCTGTTTTTGATCTCCGGGTATTAATCATTGGATTTATCATATAAATTATAATATATTGTGTATAGAAAGAAAATCTTTATAATTGAATAAAATATCTGATTTGTGCTGCACTCTTGTGGAAACTTTAAAAATTATACTTTTAATTCTAAAAGTCTCCACAGGGTCGCAGCACTAATCAGCCTGAGATAGATTTGATATCCTCTTAATTTATATGATAAATTACCAGAGAATATACCCAGAGGTTAAAAACAAAGAGGTTTTTTTTTTTTTTTTTTGCACCAACACACTCCTTTACTAATCTATTCTCCTGATCACTCCTGTTACAAAGACCATATTTTTAAATACAAATTTATTAAAAATAAAAAAGTATGAAGAATATTAATTAGATTAATTAATAATCATTATATAAATATTAACAATTAATTAATTAAATTGGTTATATATAGTCTTATAGTCAAAATACATTAAAAAATATTATATTTTCTAAATTAAGTACAATATTTAGTAAAATAACTCTACTGCATAATAAAAAATATAAATAAATAAAGCATGGAAGCGGGCGCTCATATCCTACAGCTAAAAGTGTTACCCTATTGACACGTGAGGCGCCACTGGTCAAGAACGCCTGATATGTATGCAAAATATTTCCAGGGCTGATATATCGAAAGCCTATTTAATAGGGAATATTCTGTGGATTTATGATAGGACATAAATTCCTTTGATGTAACAGATTTCATCTAAAATTCAGTATATTTGAACTTGGAATGATTAATTTTTGAACATTTAAAACATTTTCAACTTTTTAATTAGAAAAAAAAATCATTTGATTTTAATATTCAAGCAAAATTTGTAATCAAACTCTACTAGTATCCAAATATATAATTGTGACAGTGCTTTTATTAAAATTGATTGAAATAACTCATGATCAAATGGACCAGAGAAAGAAGAAAGTTGACGAATCTTATTATTTTTATTATTGTTCTTAAACATTGTATTTGAAAGTATAATTAAGCCAGGCACAAATAGGTGGTTCCCAGTGAATTGTTTAGCATTTCCAATATCAGTCCCAGGGGAAAGGGGCACCCCCTCTCCATTTTTTAGAACAGAAAAAATATTAATATTATGATTTTAATAACACAAAAGTTCTTTATTAATGCCACTGCCTCTCGCCTACAAAATTTCGGGCCTCTTTAAGAAAATACTGTGACCGGCAGTGATTATTTCTAATAATGATTCATAAAAGGCCCATTAATTGATAATTTATAATTAATAAACTATTTTGAAACATATAACCTAGCAGGGGCGTATATAGAAATTTTTTTCGGGGGGGGGGGGGCCTGAACTCAAAAATTTTTCTGCAGAAAATTTTTTTTTAAGAAATTAAATTTTTTTTCACACGAAATTTTTTGGTGAACATTTTTTTCTTTTGCGGAATCAAAGTTTTCCACCCTGCAGAAAAATTTGTTGTCCTGATGTCTGTATATATGTATATGTGTTTGGGAAATTTCGGGGGGGGGGGGGGCCGGGCCCCCTCGCCCCTCCTTATATACGCTCCTGTAACCTAGTGTATAATTTACATATTTAATTTTAACCGTTCTTTTGCCAGTGACCCGTGGAGAAGCTACTTTATCTCTCTATACATTAAAATATATAGAAAGAAGTAAGAGAAAGTAAAAATAAAATTATTGTGGCCTCGGATGCCGAAAACAATAAAAAACAATTTTCTTAAAATATTTCAAAATATTTTGGAAATGAACGCTCAAGTTAAGCTCCGATGTAAAAGAAAACTCCGCGATCTAAAATTGCCTCATTAAGTGAGTAAATCAATTACATTTAATTGTGTTGGAAACAGAGTGAGTGTTTTTATGCTGTAAAAACATATTCTATACCAAAATAGTCTTGTAAACTATTTTTTTTACCAAGCGGCGCATAAGTGGAAAATTTTTCTTTAAAGTTTTTCACCTATTCGTTACGAGTTAGTAACTTGCGCGACTAACTGCATATAAGGGGAAGTGAGTTTTATTGGTGCAGGTCGAGGGTCCGGTGGCCTGGTGCAATGGATAGCACGCCTATGCCCCGGAAAGGCGGAGATCCTGGGTTCGATTCCCGGGGGCCATGGGATGTTTGGCCTCATCAATGGAAAACACTCACATGTCTTGTTAAATATTTTTTTTACTTTGGAAAATTTTTAAAGAATTTCAGATATCATTTTGATTCTTCAAAATTATTGTAATTATTCAAAAGGTAAATAAGCAAAGGTTTTTTGTTTTATTCTCATTATTCATTTTCATTAATCTTTTTTACCGAAGGTAAGAGAAAGTTTTGTACTGTGCGATTTTTTTTTATAAATTACTTTTATTTTATTTTTTTTTTTTACAATTATTTGGCAATCGTCTTTTTATTTCCGAAATATTCTCAATTCCCTGGGGAGATTGTCCGTTTAAAGAACCTTTCTCTAAAAAAGAACTTTTTACAAAAAAAATCAATTGAACTTGGAGATTAAATAAAGAAGTTAGTCCGCAAGTTTTATTACTAAAGTGTCTATTTTAAATTAAAAAACATTTTCTTTTGGAAATAATTATTTTTACAAATTACTCTTTGTTTTATTATTGAAGAGTATTTAGGGTTCATGCAGTAATTTATTTTAAATGAATTTTTTACATCACCGCCCCCAGCACTTCAATAAACAATTTTAAGAGTAAAATATCTTGAATTTTAATTAATCGGCTGGAACTAAACACAAAAAATCTGGTGTGACAAGCACAGAACATTATATCCTGAAGAAGGGTGTCTAGCGCTCGAAATGTCTTTTTATTTGTCCTCTATTTTTTTCAGTTATTCTCTATTTATTTCAATTGATTTGTGTTAGCCAATTCAAATAATTAATAATTGGACCCTGTTACGCATTAGTGTGTCAAGCGCCAGCTACCGAGTTTTGAGAAAATTAACATTAATGTTTTTTGTTTTCATTGGATTATATATAATTTTTTTTTTTTTTGCCAATTGTGCAAGTAACATTAAATATAAATTTTTTTAGGACATATTTCATAAAAAATACTATTAATTAAACCTATTTGAGACAATATTCCGTGCTTAACTCAATTTTTAATTTTTTGGCGTTTGGCACACTAATGCATAACAAGGTCCAATTATAATACAAAATAATAAAAGTTTTACATATTTCCTATCATGTATACAGTATATCATAGTTTTATAAAAAGTTAAATTCCATTGTCATCATACAAATTTCGCTTGATATTTACTTTATCTCTTTTCGTCCCTCACATGATATATCAAATATTTATTTAATAATGATTTAAACGAGGTGAGAGAATTATGAATTGATTAATCTCCATGAAAACAGAATATTTTTATAGATTTCTATTTTCAGACTTCGTTATATATCAATATATATTATCCAACACGCTTATTTAAACGGTATCAAATGTCTCAGAGGGATTTGCCTCTATTTAAGAGAACTGGAGTGTGATCTATGAACATAATAAAGGAAGAGAAGAGCAGATGAGTGGAGGGGAGAGATCAGAGCATCGAGGCTGAGTCAGATGAGAGACACTCGGACTGCCGCCAGTCAATTGTCAGAATAACCTGAGTGGTCATTTCATTAAGCCAAGGCTATCCTGTTCCTGGAGATTCTGCAATATGTTTATAACTCCAAACAAAAGACATGATCTTCTTAATTAACCGCTGTTCTTAGAAAAAATACGCTTCGTTGAATTCTAGTACTCCGAAATTATTTAATTGGAACACGAAGGACAAAAAAAACACGAGAAATGTTATCTTGTTAATATATGAAATTGATTAATACATGTATAGCTGGGGATCTTGCCTAAAAGGAGAGTAAAGGCCATTAAGATCTATGTTGTTAAGCAAAGACCTAGTAATCCTGAACTTGGAGTGGGGCCTCAAGGAATGCTCGTCTGGAAATCATCGATATTGGTTTCATGAATTATTAAATTAAACAGCAAAAAAGATGCAAAATTAAACAAATCTGGTGTGAATGGTCTCACCAAATTTTTTGTGTCGATATCTATTTAGTTTCCACCTATATAGGCCTACATGTATGAGAATTCAAGATGTAAAATTTATAAACATTGAAAAATATTTATATTTCGTTACCACGGCAACCATTTCTCTTATTTGAAGCAGGGGGGGGTCAAACTCGGTTTGTTTACATTTCTTTCATTTCAAGAGAGTGACGTCAAGGAGCTCCTCCTTTTGTAAAAAATCGTTCGAAACAAACAATTTATAAAAATTTATACACGGCATATTATTAATAAAGCAGTGTAAATACCAGGGTCTAAATTAGTTTAGTCAGAAACTATACAATTTGCAAATAAAACAAAATGAATTTGAGCTAGGTTATAAGCAGTCAACAACGCTGCCAAATAAGGAGGAGCTTTATGACGTGGACCAATCAAAAACTATGACCTGAAAATTGTTTGTTTACTAGTTTCTGGCCAACCTGTGTATTTAAAGACCTTAATTTGAAGGAGGTATATAGCTGAGTGTTGATAATCAAATAGATAAAATGAATGAGCAGGCAGCTAGTTATATTTCAATTTATTAATAAACCAGGGCCGACGTTTTGGTCACATATGGAACCATCTTCAAGGCCAGGTTACTGTCCGAAAATATATATAATCCTCGCCAAGTTATTTTGGGCATACATAATTGTACGTAGCTTAATCATGATAATGCCTCAAATTTTATTATTATCATACCATGGACAGAGAGTGAATGAGTCATTCACTTGGCGAGGATTATATATATTTTCAGACATTAACCTGGCCCTGAAGATGGTCCCATATGTGACCGAAACGTCGGCCCTGGTTTATTAATAAATTGAAATATAACTAGCTGCCTTCTCATTCATTTTACCTAATTGACATTTGTCTTTGCGAAAACCACTTTTTTGGACTCAGGGGGCCTATAAAACGTGTATATCCATCAAAATCTCGACATCGAATTTTTGACATGAATCCAATACTTTAAAATATTTTTGTTCCAATTGCATCTTTTTCAGGGTTTTTATACAAGGTTATGGTATTAGTATACCAAGTAAAAGAGCAAATTTTGCCCTAATGAAAATAAAAATTAAATTAAAAAAAAAAATTCTGAAAAGCTTAAAAGATCTAAAGTTTTATAAAATGTTTTAGAAAAAATGCTAGCTCTCTAAAAACTTCAGCTTTTATCAACAACAAATTTCTTATTTAAGATGATGAAAAAGAAAGGTGGATTAGTTTTAGATGTCTGCCTAAAAACATCAATCAATTCTTCATGTTGACTTTTTTTTCTCTATATTTTCACATTTTTTTTTTTAAGAATAAAAAATTTCATGGATAAAAGTTTTATAAAGAATAGAGTAATTTGCACAAGTTTTATACGAAAACTTTTGCTTTAAAATGAATAATTAATAAGAAATAATTTAAAAACTGCTTTCTCTTGAAATAGTGTACCCAACATTAACATCAAAAGAACGTTATTTTAGTTTTTAAATTTTAAATATATAAAAGCTTAGAGACAAATTCGATAGTAAAATTATTTTTAATTAAAATATTTTTCCTATTAGAAAATTTTATGATATCAAATTGCAGTCAGTGAAATAACTTATTGCCCTTATAAATAGTCTACTTAAGAGAAAGGTCCTAAGAAAAAATTTAAAAAAAAGACGATCCATGCAGCATAATTAAAAGAACGTTACGTTATTACTAGCATATTTATGTCGTGTCAGACTGAGGAAAACAAAAAATATTTTCACCACGAAATAATTGAAAACCTTAAATGATGAATGAACTTTCTTTTTCAAATGTGCTTAGGTTAATTTATTCATTTTGTTGTGAAGGTTTTCTTTACTTATTAAAAATTTTACATAAGATAAAATTGGAGAAAATTAAGTAACGAGATTCGAGCCATGGTTTTATTTTTATTTTAATATCATGAAGATTAGAAGGATTGAATTGAAACATATGAGACATTAATTGAGTGAAATATTTAACAGTTGAAAGGAAGCAGAGGCATGCAACCACAAATTATAAACGGAAGTCATTGAAATAAAAAATTTTGTTAAAGGATTATTGAAAAAAAGACCTTAAAAAATTTAATTTCAATTATATTAGAAAATAAAATTTTTGATTAAGAAATAAAAATGTTATTATACAGTATTTCGAACACAAACTCCAAGTTATTTGAACCAAATAATATAGCCAGGGGGGTTTCCGACCCTGGACCCCCCAGCAGCCGGCTCAGGCCCGCCTACAGCTGACCCTCGCCGTTTCTTAATTATGAGAAGCTTGGGCCGGCTTCGAGTCTAGACAGGGGGGCTTGGTAACCAAATGGCTTAAATAAAATCATTGGAATGCCTGGGATCCGAACCCACGACCCTTCACATAGAATGCCAGAACGCTAGCAACCACACCAAGGCCCGAGGGCTGCTTGAAATATTTCTGTATGATCGCTAACTAACCATTGAGGACTCAATTAGAGAACTCGAAAATTGAAATGAGAGGAAAAAACGGATGCATTAATAAAAATGATATCGGAAAAAATAGAAGAAAGGAGTAGGTCTTTAAATATTTAAGGTTAAATTTAATACTGAATGAGGGCCAATTTAATCTTAAACGACGTTTGGGTAACTATGAGTATTTCTTTGAATATACTTTGAATTTTAATTAGCTTTCACTATTATGAGGTTTATTCGCAGATCGACATCATCTTGATATTGTAGAGTTTAGGCTTTCACAGTTGTTATCATTAGTAAAAGAATTAGATTTTCGGTTTAACTATGGTTTATTTGTAAAAATTACAACGTTTCGGCCAATTCTGTGGTCTTCTTCAGGTACAAATCAGCTAAGATTACAAAGTTTATCACAGATGTAACAACCTTTGTAATCTTACCTGAAGAAGGCCACAGAATGAGTGGTCGAAACGTTGTAATTTTTACAAATAATGCACAGTTAAACCGAAAATCTAATTCTTTTACTAATCATCTTGATATCTTTAGGGATTGCATTTCTATAATTTTTTTTATTTATTTATTTTTTTTTTAAACACTCACACTTTTTTCTAATTCTCACTCATACTCACAGACACACATTCACACAGACTTTTCACCAACTCAGGCCATTTAAGACTTACGATATCCGTTATTGATTAAGGAGAAATAGACTTAATATACATATTGGGGGTGCAGGCATTCTTATTTAAGCCATCTGGTATCCAAATGGCTTAAATAAAATCATCGGACTGCCTGGGGTCTGAACCCGCAACTTTTGGTTAGTATGCTAACCCCTACACCAAGCCCCGAGGGCAATAATTATTTTAATCCTCTCAAAAAAAGAAAATAAAATTTTTGGTTCAATTTAAAAAATAATTACACTTTGGATTCTGTAAAGAAATCGGAGAAATAGCCTGGGAAAATATTTATATAAATTTTATAAAAAAAAAAAAAAAAAATGAAGAGAAATGAGCTTTTTCTTTTTTTTTTTATGAGAAATATAAAAAAAGTGTGTTAATTTTTGTAATTAACTTGTTAGACAGATTTTTTTTATATAAGCTTATTATTATTTTTTAACGAAATGGTATGAAAAAAAAAAAAAAAAAAAAACAGGACGGGATTAAGTATAAAATAATAATTAGCCCAAAAAAAAAATCTTTAATCTATTTGGATACCAAATGGCTTAAATAAGAATGCCTGGACCCCCAATAGATATATTTACAAATAACGGTTATCGTATTAAGTTTTTTATATGGAATGTGAATGGGAAAAAAGTGTGAGTGTTAAAAAAAAAAATTTTTTTTTAGTTAGAATTAATTTTAAGTTGAGGTCATCCATGCCAATAACAGGGAAAGAAAATTTATTCATTCTTTTGTTTATTTTTGTTTGCCATTGCCCTTCCCCCTCCCCCTCCCCACTTCCCTTCCCCCACTTCGTCCTAGAGAAAACTATTGATATATAGTATTAAGTATTAGAGAGTAGGATCTCGTACAGTTAGATGAAAAGTTATTTAAACATTAATTCATTTGGATATTAATTGATATTTAAAAAATGTTTGGATCATACAGGTTGCCTTATACTTCAGATAGCTAATTATATGTGAAAAAACTCTTTTTTTTTAACTCGAAAGTTGAGCGTGTTCTTGTTTACCAGTATATTATAGTAATTAATACAAATATATGAGAGGCTTATATTTAGACTCGGTCAATAATTCTGGGAAAAATAAATTTCCAAGAAAATCATTTTTTTCTTTTTAATTATCTTGTAAAGTTAAAAGCTTGGGTAAAATTATGTTCAAGACGCAATTTATAGCAATGATGTTATATTAATAAGAGAGTAGAAAATGAGAGATGCAGCTAAGGTTTTTTGCTTTATTTATTTAATCCGCATGACTGACGTTTCGGTTCCGTGTTTGAACCATCTTCAGAACCGGCGAAAAGTTATTATGAAAGTGTCATAGTGGATTTTATACATTGTTGAACTAAAATAAATATATACAAAGTATGCCATGACCAGAAAAAAGTTCTGGTCATACTGTCGCATACTGTGTGTATATATAAGAGTTTGACTCAACAATATATAAAATTCACTATAACACTTTCATAATGACTTTTTCCCAGCTTTGAAGATGGTTCAAACAAGGAACCGAAACGTCAACCGTGCTGATTAAATAAATAAAGAAAAAACCTTAGCTGCATCTCTTATTTTCCACCCTTTTATTAGTACAATTATGTATTTGTCATCTTTGCCGATCCCTAGTTAACAAACAATAGTGGAATTTAGATCCTAAATTAAGTCAAAATATAGATTTTTGTTTAATGGCAGACTATCAAAGTAGACAAAAAATATCACTTAAATGAAATCAATTAAAACGGCAGTTTTAGATCGGGCAACTCGTACTCGAAACCCATATACATTATTATAGAAATCGGGTTAAAGAAAATTCAATTTTAAAATTTATAATAGCCGACGGGCCTGACGGGAAGAGGAAACATTAGCTGTCAAGATAATTTATGCTAAACAATGTTAAGAGTTGTTGAACCACAGAATAAATAGGTGGCTCACGAAAATTAAGGATTTTAGTACCTGAATAACCCCAAGTAGACATAGGTACTATTATATATGGACACTGTTACGCATTAGTGTGTTAAGCGCCAAAAAATTAAAAATTGAGTTAAGCACGGAATATTGTTTCAAAAGCTATAATTAATAGTATTTTTTATGAAAAATGTCCTAAAAAAATTTATATTTAATGTTACTTGCACAATTGACAAAAAAATTATATATAATCCAATCAAAACAAAAAAATTTAATGTTAATTTTCTCAAATCTCGGTAGCTGGCGCTTGACACACCAATGCGTAACAGGGTCCATATATATATATATTGCCTCTCCAGTAAAAAAAAAAAAAAATTATAATACAATGTTAAAATTTGATTTAAAAAAAAAAAAAATAAACTGGGACAGATTTATCAACAAGGTCCATAAATAATAAATTTAAAATTGCTTGACATTTATTATGAAAATACAGCATCTGTAAGAAAAAAATATTGTTATGCCTTGATAAAATAATTCAATTACTTACATGTGATAGAGAGCGCGAAAAAGACGAGAAGCAGCATCCCTGGTAGATGTGTAGGTGGATGTCTCGCCGGTGACTTCATCGCACGTGTCAGTCAATCAATCACACTTGATATGGAAAAATAACACAACACTGTTAAGAGAGGGTCTCTAGGAAGTGTCACAGCTAATTGAAATCGAGAAACTAATACAATGCTAAAGAGTGAGGGATGTAACACGCGTTAATCATAGCTTCAATGTCAAACACGCCGCGTTCGGCGTCCGACTGCCGCCGCCGCGCCCCAGAGGCGCGCGCCAAGTCCCCGCGGAGGCATTCTGCGCATGCGCAGCCCTCCCTCAAAAAAATAAATCCAAAGATCGCCCGATGACTAAGACAACATGGACCATCTTCTGCCGATAACTAATTGGCCAGACATTGTCCTATGCCAATTCGTTTATTTAAGAATAATTGAACCAATTTATATTGAGTAAGCAAAATGTTATAGAATGCTACTAGCACATCAATGATAAACAAGGCTGTGAGGGGAGGGGAGGGGGAGGGGGAGGGGAGTTGGAAGGTCAGGGCGATTACTTCCCTCTTCCGAATGAATATAAAGTACCTATTGGATTCATGTCAAAAATTCGATGTCGATATTTTGATGGATATACACGTTTTGAGGTCCCCTGAATCAAAAAAAAAAATGGTTTTCGCGACTGGGAATTCATTTAAATTTCAAAGTCATCAAACAACCCAAATTTTATTTTCAAAAAACAAAATACGTATGGAAATGCAAAAAATCTGGCGTGACTGGCGCACAACCCACAACTTTCTCTTACCCTTCGGTAAAAGAAAGTTGTGAACCGTGCTGGTCACACCAGATTTTTTGTGTCGAGATAGGCCTATATTTAGTTTTCCATAGCACCTTTGTTTCAAACTTGGCCACTTGCATTTCAATAAGTAAAAAGTAAATAAAATGTATTGGATTTATGCATTGAGATTTATTCACCCCATTAGAAAGAGAGGGAAGATCATGAGTACAAGTAACAAAGAGAGTGTCGAAGAAGCTGACTGTCCATCCATCGTATAAAAATAAAACCTGATTTCTAACAATGTCATTATTCCCAGAAACAATTAAATCGAGCAAAAAAAAAAAATAATAAAAAAAAACAATAAAATTATTTTCTATTTCTTTTTTATTATATTCATCAAATTAATAAAAAGTAAAAATAAAAAAAAAACTGAATTACAAGGAAAAGATTTAAATTCTGTCTCCTATCTTTCCTATCATGTTCAAGAGATCACGTCAGAAGATTTCAACGGCAAAATGAGAAAATACATTTTAAAGAGCATTGCACTTCATTTCACTTTGAATAATAAATATTATAAAAAAAAAAAATAGAAAAATTCATTTTAAATAAAAATGAGTTTGCGGTTGTAAGAAATTTAATATAGGCCTAATAAAAATGAAGGAAATATCATCAAATTTGACCACTCACCCAAGGGCGGATATAGGGGGGGGGGTAAAGGGGGTAATTACCCCCCCCCCCACGAGATTTGAAAAAAATACTTTTTTTAAAAAAAAAAATTTATTTTTAATGTAAAATTTTAAAAATTAATACTTAAAAATTTGATTTGTATTTATATTCTGGCAAACAAGTACAGAATGCGCCTTTAAATTACCGAAATTAAGAAAAAATAGTGTGCTGTGCGACGAGTCCCACCAGATTACCCCCCCCCCCCGAGAAACACCTCTGGATCCGCCCTTGTACTCACCACTAGTTCAAATAAACAGTTGCGTTTGTTTACGCATCTATTCAAATTTGTCACTTTAGAATTTATTTTTGGATATACAAGTTTAATGTGGATAGCGGAGAAAAATCTTTTCCATGAAATGTTTGATTAAACAAACAACATCGGGGGAGAAATTAAATAATTTAAAATTTAAGTGAGACGATAAAAGTGATATAGGTTGAACATAACACTCGCCATTAACTTTTAGCGTTCTCTTTCCTCTTTATTTCTACTAGCCAAACTGAACAACAGATAAATTTAATTTTTTTTGTCTTTTCTAATCGAATTTTATCCTCATTCAGGTGGACAGCTTAAAAAAAACGCGTTTCATAAAAACCATAGGGATATTTGGATTCAGGATACCTAAAAATATAAAGTTAAACCACCAAACTTGAGACAATTTTCAAAAATTGGAAAAACGCAGGCCTGTGTAGTCTGTCTCTGCGTTAACAAAATAAAACAAAATTTGATATTTAATTAAGGTACTGACTTTTTCTTTAGTAGCTTCTAGTCTATACCTTTGTGACAAAATTTTTTATCACCTTCTTCAAAAATCGCTAATCTTTATTTTACCATATAAATAATTAAAAGCTTTCATAGCTAATCCTTCTTTTTCATTCAATCAGTGATAAAATTTTCTGTGAAAAAATGTATTTTGCGTCGACTAGTCAATTCCCTCGATACTAAATACTTTGAATGGTTTTGATTTGTTTATTCAAAGACTTGTTACTTATGATCTTCCTTCGAATCTCTCTATCATCATCTGAATTTAAAAGGTCGTTTACTACCTGTTATTCTGCCTCGAGAATTCCCTTTCTGTCAATATTAAATAAAGGGTTTTGAATTCTTTTTAAATGAAGCGTAGAATGCAAATAAAGAATATTAAAATCAAATAAAAAAGTTCTCTTATTATTTTTTCATTATTTAATGGTCTATATTTGAAAAAGCTTAACTGTTAGTTTTTTTTTATAACAATAGACTATTTACAATTTAAGCCGAAATAGTGGATTAAAAAATAAAGATTGTGTGAAATAAGCGCCTCTGTAGGCCAGGGAGGCGGGAGAGGGCAGATACCACCCCCGACTTCCTAGAGATCAAAAAAATTTTCGATGTTTTTTTTTTTTTTTAGTAGAATTAGGGATGAAACGATACAAGTACTTACTCGATATTTTTATTTTTATTTTGATACCAAGTACTTTTCCAATCGATTACTTTGAATTCGAGTATAAAGTAGGTATCGGTCAAAAATACTCGTACACGTCTGCGCATTAAAAGCCAATATAACGCAACACGTTTGGTATGTAAGAAAAAATATTGCCTCCCTCTAGACCCCCCCCCTAATGGACCGATGTTCTGGGGACCTCAACACGATTGGCAGCTTCTTTTCAATTTCGGGTTTCTTTACGATTACATAAACTTTACCTATCCAACCTAAGGTTGGTAGGCAAAGTTAAAAATTATTTTTTTGGGTAGTAGGCCCTACCTCAAAAACTGAATTTTTTTCTTAGTTAGACTCTCGATACTATTCAATCGATACAGATACGATATTGAGTAAAAGTAACGATACCTCAGTGCTATTGTTTTATCGTATAGTAGAATTAATTTAAAACTGTATTTTATTTAAGAAGGACTAAATAGAGTGGACTCTCGATAATTCGAAATCCTAAGGGACCACAAGAAAAATTCGAATTATAGAATTTTTGAATCATCAAGAAGTTTGAATTATCAAGGGGAAAGAAACATGAATCGAATAATTTCCATCTATATATTTCATATACAGGGTAAGAGAAAGTATAAATTATTAAGAAATTTTATTATATTTTTGAAAATATGTATGGGCTTACATAAATCAAGTAAAAAGTAAAAATAATGAAGAAGTCAAAAAAGAACAAAAAATTACATATTAACATTGCAATAGTTTTGGCGATATTTTTTTTAGAACCACTTTCCAACGGGCACAGTATTCTGCCTTGCACTCATCATGACAATGTAAAGAGAAATGAGAAGTTAAGTTGGGCTTTTCAGGTGGCAGGGCCGCAGACAGGGGGGGGGCAGGGGGGCTATATCCCCGGGGCCCGGGCCCTCCGAGGGGGCCCGGGCCCATTGCGCTACAACCTGAAAATTCTAATAAAAAATAATTTTCATGGTTAAAATTTCAATTAGAAAAAATCATTTCTTGAAATTTTTTTTCTCAGGGGGCCCGGGCCCTTAAAGCTCAAATCTTAAAATTTCAATTAGAAAAAAAAACATTTTCTTGAAATTTTTTCCCTCAGGGGGCCCGGGCCCTTTAAGCTCAAATCTTAAAATTTCAATTAGAAAAAAAACATTTTCTTGAAATTTTTTTCCCTCAGGGGGCCCGGGCCCTTTAAGCTCAAATCTTAAAATTTCAATTAGAAAAAATAATTTTCTTGAATTTTTTTTTTCTCAGGGGCCCCGGGCCCTTAAAGCTCAAATCTTAAAATTTCAATTAGAAAAAAAACATTTTCTTGAAATTTTTTCCCTCAGGGGGCCCGGGCCCTTTAAGCTCAAATCTTAAAATTTCAATTAGAAAAAATAATTTTCTTGAAATTTTTTTTTCTCAGGGGCCCCGGGCCCTTAAAGCTCAAATCAAGTTTCAATTATCTTTTCACGACCCAGGATAGCTAAAAACGCAGATTTCAGTGGCTAATTTTCAAAAATTTTCCATACCCCCAGATTCCTTCGGAAGTCCTCTGTCCTGATCTGCCCTCGATAAAATATTGTAAGTCTTTTTACTTTCTCTTACCTATGTATATATGTAATATATATATAGAGAGAAAGTATTGGATTCATGTCAAAAATTCGATGTCGAGATTTTGATGGATCTTCACGTTTTGAGGTCCCCTGAATCCAAAAAAGTGGTTTTCGCGACATGGTCTGTCTGTGGGTGTGTGGGTGTGGGGGGTGGGTGGGTGGGTGGGTGGGTGTGTGTTCAATTTTAAGCATGAAGGAATTGAGTTACGAGGTTGAAATTTTATATTTAAGTTAAACACCCCCGGGACCGGAAAAATAAGCTTTTAATCAAAATCGGCCAAAGAGTACTAGTACTTTACTGATGTACTTTTTCAGTTTTTTTCGATTTTCTCAAAATTTGCTCCAACGATTTTTTTTTAAATTCAAAAATCAATTATTTTTTAGATGCTCTTTAAAATGTATATTCTCATTTTGCGATTGAAATCTTCTGAAGACCACTTTACTCCTGTATTTCATAGGGAAGATAGGAGAAATGGTTGCCATGGTAACAAAATATAAATATTTTCCCATACTTATAAATTTTACATCTTGAATTCATATGTTCCGTACTGTCGGGAACTAAATATATGTCGACACAAAAAATCTGGTGTGACAAGCACAGAACACAACTTTCGATTACCGAAGGTAAGAGAAAGTTGTGTGCTGTGCGCCAGTCACACCAGATTTTTTACTTTCTCTTACCTATGTATATATGTAATATATATATAGAGAGAAAGTATTGGATTCATGTCAAAAATTCGATGTCGAGATTTTGATGGATCTTCACGTTTTGAGGTCCCCTGAATCCAAAAAAGTGGTTTTCGCGACATGGTCTGTCTGTGGGTGGGTGGGTGGGTGGGTGGGTGTTCAATTTTAAGGATGAAGGAATTGAGCTATGAGGCTGAAATTTTATATTTAAGTTAAACACCCCCCGGGACCGGAAAAATAAGCTTTTAATCAAAATCGGCCAAAGATTACTAGTACTTTACTGATGCACTTTTTCAGTTTTTTTCGATTTTCTCAAAATTTGCTCCAACGATTTTTTTTAAAATTCAAAAATCAATTATTTTTCAGATGCTCTTTCAAATGTATATTCTCATTTTGCAATTGAAATCTTCTGAAGACCACTTTACTCCTGTATTTCATAGGGAAGATAGGAGAAATGGTTGCCATAGTAACAAAATATAAATATTTTCTCATACTTATAAATTTTACATCTGATTTCATATGTTCCGTACTGTCGGAAACTAAATATATGTAGACACAAAAAATCTGGTGTGACAAGCACAGTACACAACTTTCGATTACCGAAGGTAAGAGAAAGTTGTGTGCTGTGCGCCAGTCACACCAGATTTTTTTAGGAAATTTTGAAAAATTTTTAAATAACTTTATTTAAATAAATATTGTAAGCTATGTATGTATAACTATTTCAAAGGTTGTGTCAAAAACTGTGTAAAAAATTGTTGGCATGAAGGCCACAATAGCCTTTTACCTAAGTTCTATTTTTTTTTGTGGGGGAGGGGGGGGGCCCGTATTAGTAAGTAGCCCCGGGGCCCGTCAAGTCTGTCTGCGGCCCTGTCAGGAGGTAAACATTACTAAAACTAAAAAAGTACACTAAAACATTATAAATTCACTTCATTAGTATATAATATAAATGGCAAATTTGGAATTTAAGCTCTTCAAGCGAATGGCTAGTAATGTAATTTAGAAAAATTTCCTTCTCTTGGGACGGCAAACCAACCTGTGATCCCTAGCAGAGGTGAGTATTCTACCACTATGCTACGGTGCAGGGGATTATTATTTTAATTATATATTATATTGAGCAAAATAAAGATTTATTTTAAAATAATCACAAAAGCCATTCGGGCTAATTATAGAACGTTTGTATGCATTAATATGCAACAAGCCAGTGGTTGTTGATGGCTTGAGGGTTGGCGACAGACGGTTTCTGCTGTTGAAAACAATTTGTTTCCAGGAAATGTTTTGATATGTTTAATAGGGTCCATCTTGGGATGATAAATAAATAAGCCGCAAGGGAGGATGCCCTGGGCCAGTTGGAAGCCCTTCGGATTGAGACTTCTTGTCCCTTGAAGGAACCCCCTTTTAAGCAGTTGAAAGGTTGTACAGTATTTATATTTTTTAATAAATAATTAATACAAAATGTGGTCTATAATTAAAAATTCTCACTAATAATAATAAGTGATAGAGTTTTAAAAAGAATCAATTAAAATAAATTTGTAATTTATTAACCCCTTAATACTTATTTTCTATTTTAACAAGCTAAGTTTGATAATATTTTTCAAGTTTCAAGATAGCTAAAAACGCAGATTTCAGTGACTAATTTTCAAAAAATTTTCCATAGTTTTTTTAAATATATGAAAGGAAGAGGTGACTGCCCTCCTTTTCATTAAAAAGTCAAGTTCAAGTTTTATAATAATTTTTTTTTTAACTTTATTTATTGCTTTGATGGCGTTAATTTGTTGTGTCAGGGGTTGACTCAGGGACCAATACTTACTATATATATTACATATATAGATAAGAGAAAGTAAAAATATAGTAATACCCCCAAAAAAATATAATTCAAAATTATCTATAAGAATTAAAAATAATGCCTAATAAATCAACCCCTTGCTATGATTACAGGGTTGATCTTAGGACATTTCAAAACCTTAATACTTCTAGTTGACTATTTATTTAAAAGAAAGAAAAACCCAAAAAAAAATAAAATTAAAAAAAATATTTGTCAAAATTTAAAAAATTCATAATTAATAAATAAACCCTTTTCGATATAGGGCTCATCTTAGGGTTTATCCAAACCGAATTAATTTAATTTTTATTGTGTATATACAATTCATTCAAAAAAGTAAACATCTCAAAAGAAAAAAAATAAGTTGTATAATGTGTGTTTATTCTCACCATAAGTTAACGATATTAAAAAAAAAAAAAAAAAAAAACGAATTTCAAGGATGACTCAACAAAAATTCAATCTTATGGTCTAATAGATAATGAGAACTAGTCATTTCAAATGAACGAGATTCATTCAGATCAAAGAACGTCCTCTAATGCATTGAATTAATATAATTTATTCGCCGAGGAGAAAGGGAGAGAAGATAATGAGTGCGAGTGAGAGAGAGATAGTCACTTAAAGAAGCTAGTTTCGGTCGATCGTCTAAAAAACCTGATTTCAAACATGACAGTGACGTCATCTATTCACAGAAGCTATTAAATAATGAAAAAAATAGAAAGATTATTTTTTTTTTATATTCAACAAATAAAAAAAAAATCTCTACACAGGCCTAAAATAAATTATTTTAATAATGGAAATATATTTTAATTAATCTTTTTGATTGATTATTGTGGTGGGTATAGTTTTTTTTTTCATGAAATGGATTACCTGGTATATAATTTTTTTACTTTCTCTTTTTAACCTATCGTCGGGCGCAATATTGATACGGACGAGTTCGGGCGCATTGTGCTTTTTAAACCGCACACAGAAAAATACTTTTAAAATCAATTTAAGGTGTTTTGTGAGACAAATAAGTTCACTTGACGGATGTTAAACATCATTGTAATGGTTACCATAAAAAAGTGCTGAAGTTCTTTTAGAGAAACGTGTATTTATTACAAAACGAATGACGACAAGATCGGTTCGCCCGACGGAAGCTTAAATATATATTTCGGCTACAAAGACCGTTTGACTTTTTAGAAATAATAATAATAATATTATTATTACTTAAACAAATTATAGCTGAGATGTTATATTAATAAGAGGGTATAAATGAGAGATGCAGCTAAGGTTATTTCTTTATTCGATTAATTCACACAGCTGACGTTTCGGTTCCGTGTTTGAATCATCTTCAGAGCTGGCGAAAAGTCATTATGAAAGTGTCATAGTGGATTTTATACGTTGTTGAAAAATTCTTATATAATAAATATATACACAGTGGGAGACGACCAGGTATATAAATGCATTTATTTATATATCAATACATTTATGTACCTGGATTCATACTGTGTATATATTTATTATATAAGAATTTTTCAACAATGTATAAAATCCACTATGGCACTTTCATAATGACTTTTCGCCAGCTCTGAGGATGATTCAAACACGGAACCGAAACGTCACTGTGTGAATTAATCGAATAAAGAAATAACCTTAGCTGCATTTCTCATTTTTACCCTCTTAAATAAATAATGTGCATATGCCTATATGCCTCGCTAATCCGAACTTCCTGTTAATCCGAAGTCTTTTTGCGTACGATTTTTTTTTTTTTTTTAAGAGGAATATAAATGAAAATTAGGCATTAAAGGAACTTTATTTTATTATTATTATGAAATATTTATTTAGAGTTTAATATCACCAACAAGCTTCACGGCGGTTTACAACGTTATAAATACGACTTTATTATCAAAATTAACTAATTCAAGCTTACAATTCCGGTTAATCCGAACTTCCCGATAATCCGAACGACCCTCGGTCCCAATTATATTTATAGGCGTATCCAGAAATTTATAAATTCGGGACCTATAATTTTCCCTACCCTTCACTGCCGCCATCAAGCTATGTCATTGGTTATAGGGACTATTATATACGCAATATACCTTGTATATTATTTACTTTTCAATATATCTATTTCCTGCAATTAATATATTTTATGGTTATAATTTAATAAATTAGTTTGAAATTTTTGTAAATTTGAAATTTATCTTCTATCATTCTGATCCCGCCCGAGGTGGGAGGAAGGAGCTGTCGAGTCATGATGGATCAAGATGCATTGAGGCCTTTAATAAATCCACTTGGCTTGAGTGTCCGGCTCAATCTGAAATCTTGTAACAAAAATAAGGTTTCATTTTAATAAAAGCCTCATTTTTGATCGAATATCCACATGGGCGTAACTAGAGGGGTGCCGGGGGGGGGGCCTGGCCCCCTCCAGAAAGCTCCTTGCCCCAAGAAAAATTGAGAAAATATGGGGCTTTCCAGGCCCACCGGAGGATAGCTGGTCCCATGCCCCCCCCCAGCCAAATTCTCTAGTTACGCCCATGGTGGTCTTCAAACAATTTTGAAAGCAAAATAGAACTGCATCAAAAAAATAATTGATTTTTGAATTTTAAGAGAAAGTAAAAATTAATATGTCAAAATAAATTTGGAAAATCGATTTTTAATTTTTTTCACTACGTTATGAGACTAAAATCTCATTGTTTTTGCTTGAATATTTTATTTACTAAGTTATTCAAGGCCTAAATATGTTTATTTAATTAAAAAAACAATAAATTAGGATAATTAGAAAATAAAAGAGGCTGTTAAAATTTGAAGATGTAAAAGGCAATAAATAAACCCCCATTTTATGTGGTCGTAGTTAAATAAAAAAACGTCTATAGCTTTATAATTGATTGAAAAGACCAGTTTTGCATTTTTCCACAAATCCAACGAAAAATAAGAGAGATGATAGCGACTTTTTGAAAAGCGAATCTGCGCGTGAAGAAAAGCCTAGACAAGATTGAAGCGAGGCTCCCTGGCTGCACTCTGGGCGCCGATCGAATTAGAAAAAAACAAATTGATGCTCTCCCATCATTTGAAATAATTGCCAAATTGATTCATTTCATCTTTTTATGCTTTTATAAAATCTTATTCGAAACTTTATTTAACTATAAGAATAAAAGAATGCATATTTATCTATAAAAAATTCACTCCTTTGAGAAAAAATAAAATTTCAAAATATTTTGTCTTCAATCAAAGAGATGCTTATTTCTCATAAATATACAGTGAAAATAGGCTTTTAAACAAAATCGGCCAACGAGTACTAGTACTTTACTGATGTAGTTTTTCAGTTTTTTTCGATTTTCTCAAAATTAAAAAAAAAAATTCATATAAATCAACTATTTAGATGCCCTTTTAAAAAGTACATCAGTAATATTTTGTGAAAATTGTTTGAAGTACTCAAATCATTTCATCTAAATTAAATTCTACACTTTGATATTTAACTGTCCTACAGTAATACAAGATCGAAGTATCGC
Source organism: Euborellia annulipes (assembly GCA_023213315.1). Lineage (NCBI taxonomy): Eukaryota > Metazoa > Arthropoda > Insecta > Dermaptera > Anisolabididae > Euborellia > Euborellia annulipes. Next base: position 28,304 of record JAKCPI010014122.1, read on the forward strand.
TTTTGTTCAAATAAATATAACAACCATGTGATCATAGGCGTCATTTAGGGGGGGGGCAGGGGGCATTCCCCCCAAGGGCTCTGATTTTTATAAAATTTTATATTATTCTAAATAAAATACTCCAAAATACATCTACGAGTATACAAACTGTACAAAATAATTAAACAATTGATTAAATTAAATATGTTTTGGCCAAATTTGAGTACCCATTTGTAAGTAAATTTTAAGAAAAAAAATGTTTGCCCCACCCCCCAAGAAAAAGTTGAAATGACGCCACTGCATGTGATGATGAAGAATTGAAAGATTTTACATCTAACTAAATATATATAACTATCATTTATTTGGCAATATTCTCTGACTGCTTAATTAATTTTTTTTTTCTCGTTCAATTTTTATAATTCTTCCAAATGTGAAAAAAAAATTTATCTTACAAGCTATTAAATTATTATTTTTAAAAAGAGAAAGAATTTTTCTTAGAAAAGAGGGGAGGGGCGCCTGGTGTTTTCTTTTCTCCTCAGCGACAATCAGAGCAGAGGAGTGGGGAGCCTGCCAGCCGCGACCCTCCCCTCCTTTGGCCAAACTAAGTGATCGAAATAAGATTAAGATTGAAATGAATTAAAACTTAGATAATTCAATTGCCTATAACTCGGAAACCGCGCATTCAATTCGCATCGGATTTTTTGTAATGAGTTTAGAATTTTCTAGAGAATATTCACATGGAACTAAAAATTGAATAATTAAGAATATATTTTTTCTTTAATCTAACCATCCGTTCAACCAATCAAATGATAGTAAAAAGGATCATCGTTCTATATTCTCTGAAATTTTCCCTTTTATCTGTATATATAAAATTTTCAAACAGTTTTTTTTTTTTTTATTTCTCTTTATTAGCAATCTCCACACTCCCAATTTTTATTAAATAAACGAATATTATATAAATTTTAAATAAATACCTTAGGGGTTGTCCACATATTACGTAACGCGTTAGGGGAGGGAGAGGCATGGGTGTAACTAGGGGGTGTCGGGGGGATGACCCCCAGAAGCTTGTGCCCCCCCTCAGAAAGCTCCCTGCCCCAAGAAAAATTGAGAAAATATGGGACTTTCCAGGCCCTCCGGAGAATAGCTGGTCCCATGCCCCCCCCCTTAGTTACGCCCATGATTATCCATGAAATGGTCTACTTTTCAAATTTAATAACACCATATTATTGTACTGACTAAATTTAATTTTAGTTTGGTCCAAACCTCCATCCAAAACTCATAAGATACTTAGAACAATTTTACTTCATTTTCTCTTTTAAATTACTTTTTTTTTTTTTTAGTCTCAAAAATAAATTTTTTTTTTCAACTGTTTATCATTTAATTATATTTAAAGTTCTAAATAAATAATAGGAAAATTTTTTCGCAGTCTCATAAAGCATCTTTTCAATGACCATTTGAACTCTATCTACGCCTTTTTGTGATGTGATATATGGTCATTCTTTTTCTATCTAAATTTCTCTCTCGACTGGCCAATACATCATACTGAGGGGTTATTCGCGTATAAATGCACATTTGTATTATTGAATGTCTGCGTGTCCATTAAGATAATTTGTGTTGTATTCAAATGGAAATTATATAAGCATAAAATCACAAATCGCACTATTGTTCACCATCACTAAATAATAAAACATCTTGTTCGTAAAATATACTTTTTAAGTGCTGTAAAAATATAGCTACTAATAACATAATAGCGTATTCCTTTAATAACTTAAAACCTTGATAAAGCGAGAGTAATTATTTTTAAAGTAAAAACAATTAAATTCTCAACTCTTGTTCGTCTAGTTCAGTCGTTATTAACCAGGGATGCCCACACATCCAGGGGTGCGAGTCAATATATAGAATTTTATCTATAAAATAAACTATATTATTTAATTTGAAATAAACCGCTTTGGTGTTTGGTCGGCAAAACGGATGAGGTAGTGATAAATTTTAATTAAATAATTATTCTTCTATATACAAATTTTATTTACAAGCGGGATAGATGTATGTAGAAAAACATAAACATAAATGGGGCCCTAAACACATTCGTAATCATAAATTTTTATTCATGTTTAGGCATAAACCTTCTTCTAAGAGACTATAATGCAATAATAATAATAATAATAATGGCTCCGTTCAGGAAGCCCCCTCCTCGTACTTAGGGTTGGCACAAGGGCGAATACAAGGGGGGTAAAGGGGGTAATTACCCCTCTGAGATTTGAAAAAAATACTTTTTTTTGAAAAAAAATGTATTTTTAATGTAAAATTTTAAAAATTAATACTTAAAAATTTGATTTGTATTTTTATTCTGGCAAACAAGTACAAAATTCGCCTTTAAAATACCGAAATTAAGAAAAAAATGTGAGCTGTGCGACCAGTCACTCCAGATTACCCCCCCCCCCCCCGAGAAACACCTCTGGATCCGCCACTGGGTTGGCAACTTATGAAATAATAATCCCTTGACATAATATTTAACTTAAATATCATTTCAAGGGTTGGGCTGCAAATTCAAAATTTAGAAAAATTCTTACAATATAATATTTTTTGTAATGAATAGTAACAAAAATTTATTTATTTTTGAGGTCAACAACTTATAGAGGTGTGAGAGTATTAGAAATTCTTCAAAATAGTCTTTTATTTTTTATTACTATTGATTATTACATTTAATAAAATTCGAGTACAAAAAGATAAAGATCAATTTGAGGTTTCATTCAAATGATGGAGATGTCAAATTTTTTTTTTCGAATTCGATCGGCGCCGAGAGATCGGGCGAGGAGCCTGGCGTAATTCTCTTCTAGGCTTTTTTTCACGCACGGAATCGCTCTTCAAAAACTCGCTACACCTTTCTCATTTATTTACGGATTCGTGGCAAAATGCAAAACTGGTCTTTGGAATCAATTATAAAGCTATGGGAATTTTTTTATTTAGCTACGACCACATAGAATGGGGGTTTATTACTGACACTCATGACTTGTAATCTTACCTCTCGTCGTAACGTTTTAATAACCCTAATTTATTGATTTTTAATTAAATAAACAAATATATGGCTTGAGTTTAAGAATAATGTTTTTGTTTTTACTTTCCTTATTAAATTATATTGTTTCTAAGGCCCTTTGTAAAAAATAAAAAATTTTCCAAACATTTTTTTCATTGTTTACATGTATGTCATCTTATGTCAGGGATTGGAACATACCAGATGATAGCTAAAGAGCTAAGGAAAATGCTCCATTAGTCATCTCTTGGCAGTTTTTGCCCATTTGGGAGTTATAAGCAGTTGAAGTCGGAGCGCGCGGTTTTTCAATAGGCTTTCTCTTCATTTATAACATAAGCTAATTCTATTTTTATCAAAATAAAAGCAAATATGATTAAAAAATGTCATTTTAAATAACTTTTAAATAGTTTTATTTATTTATTTATTTCAATTCTATTAGGCCTATAAGGGCCGTCGGCCAAAAAATAAACAAATGCATTAAATTATTAGCTACCATTCTGATATCGTTTGGCAAATTTTCGTATTAGGTGTTTTTTTTTTTTTTTGCTTACTTTTCAAGACACACAACAACCCCCCCCCCTCTTAAGTCTAGGTCAAGTTCGAGTTTTTATTAGGGTAATAAAAAAATAAAATTTTTTTAGAGAGGCTCTCTTGATTTTATTTATTGCTTTGATGACATATTCCTTTCTTTTGTTTAACGTGTCTGAGTGAATTTATTTACTTTTTTCTTTAAAATTGGTCAAGTATTTACTCAGATGTTGCTTTTTTTGACAAGTTGCCAGAGCAAGTTGTGTTATGCCTTCGCTACTTTTTGTCTTTTCAAAATTAACCGACTTTATTTTCGGGGACTTTCAAAGTGAGATTACATTGAATTGAGGATTTTATAATTTACATTCTCTTACTTGGAGGTCATCCATTCCAAGACTCAGTTCAGCTTGGCATTGCTTAACAACACAATATTCTCTAATGCTTTTCTGATGAAGGAAAGAGAAAAATCAATATATTTCTCGTAATATTAATTTTATTCAAATAATTTGTTTAAACCGAATTGTTCTATTCATCATTCTGAACAACTTTTGTTTGCAAGGAATTTCCCAATTTCAACTTTTAAACAATCATATTTGGACCCTGTTACGCATTAGTGTGTCAAGCACCAGGTACCGAGATTTGAGAAAATTATCATTAAAGTTTTTCTGATTTACATTGTTTTGATTAGATTATATATCATTTTTTTTGTCAATTGTGCAAGTAACATTAAATATTTTATTATTATTTTATTATAGGTCTATTATATATTTTTTAGGACATATTTCATAAAAAAACACTATTAATTGCAGCATTTCAAACAATATTCCGTGTTTAACTCAATTTTTAATTTTTTTTGCCGCTTGACACACTAATGCGTAACAGGGTCCATTTCAGAGACAATATTTTCAGGTTGCTTAGTAGATCTGTTTCTATGCGCCAATCTATTAATAGACTCTCAATTGTCGTGTTTTATGATCTCGTTGACCTTGAGCAGTCGCCTGGCTCAATCTCCTTTCTCTTTCTTTCACTCTCTTTGTCCAAATTCATTTTTATAAGAGATCCAATAAAACAAATCTCCCTTAAAATACACAAATTTTTTTATTTCAAATAAATAAAGGATTTTATTAATATTTAATTAATACTTTCTGTGTTTCTCAACCCCAGAGTTGATATTTATGGGCCAATAAAATTTTAAATACAAAATTTATTAAAAAAAAAAATAAATATAACATTAAACAATTTTTTCTAATCTAGATTGAAAAGTTTTCCAAAAAAATATATGTTTTGTCTCAATGGATGTATTTACTTTCTCGTATTGTATATAAAGAGAAAGTTTTTTAATTGTCAAAAAAATCGACTTCGAGATTTTGATGATTCTCAACGTTTTAGCCCCCCATGAGTAAAAAAAAAGATTGTGGGCATTATATCTGTGTGTCCGTGTGTGCAGTGTGTGTGTGTGTGTGTGAACACGATTGCTTAAAAACGCAAGCAGCCAGATCGATGAAATTCATCAAAAAATGCATCCTCGGTCTTGGTGTAGCTGGTAGCGTGCTGGCCTTCTATGCCAAGGGTCGCGGGTTCGGATCCCAGGCAGTTCGATGATTTTATTTAAGCCATTTGGACCAAATAAGAATGCCTGGACCTCAATATATATATATTATTAAAATAACGGTTATCGTATAAAGCCTTATATGACCTAAGTTGCCGAAAAGAGAGTGTGTATGTATGTGTGAATGTGAATGGGAAAAAAGTGTGAGTGTTAAAAAAAGTCGAAACGTTGTACAGTATTTATATATTTTTAATAAATAATTAATACAAATGTGGTCTATAATTAAAAATTCCTCAAACAATAACTGATATAGTGTCAGCGCCCCTGACAGCCTGATAGAGCCCTGGAGATATTAATATACTAATACGGACTCCCCTCCGCGCGGCACCGCCCCGGGGACATACCTTTGGCCCCCCCTGAAAACCAAATAAAAAAAAAAAAAAAAAAAAAAAAGAAAAAAAAAAAAAAAAAAAAGCGGCCCCTGGGAGCCGGGGTTACCCCTTCTGCCCCCCTCCCCTCTAAAAAAAAAAAAAAAAAAAAAAAAAAAAATTAAATTCGAATATATATCTTGTGGTGTTGCATTCATTTCTATAAAGAGACATAATACAAGTATAATGTTCCATTGAAATAAAATTTCCATTTTTTTTTAAAGGTAGCGAGTAAAGTGATAATATTCATATATAGGTTTTAATTAAACCTTCCAAGCACACGGATTCTCAACCAGGTTGATATGGAACCACGTGTCAGATCTGACAATAATGACTTAAGAGAGCGTTCTTATTACATAATTTACAACAAGCACGGTGAAAGCTCGGGATTGGAGACCCCCGGCGCCCAATAACAGCGTGTGGAACGCCCCTGGCAGCTATCGATACTATGTATTTTCAATTAAATAAATAAATTTATCACCCCTAAATAGCCTCTGTAGCCAAAAAATGGTAAAAAAAAAAAAAAAAACAAAAAAAAAACATAATTTACAAAGACAATACTTTTCTTAATTAATATAAAAAAATTAGGAACCGACCGAATATTCGGTTTCTGTTACGGTTTCGGCTAAAAATCCTGGTTTTCGGCCGTAGTTTCGGTTTCGGCCAAAAAGTAGCCAGAAACTTTCGGCTGGCCGGGAAACCTGGGTCTGAAAAGATGGGATGAAGCTCGAATGCAAAAAAAGGTCAAATGATTTGCAAAAGCGGAAAAGGTGGGGAAAAAAAACGGGAGGGGAAAAACTTCTGCTGGGCGAAAAAAATTTCAAAAAAAAAAAAAAAAAAAAGGTAAAATGATATTAATTTTTTATAGGAAATACAAGTTTCGGTTTTCGGTTACGGTTTCGGCCGAAACAAGATTGAAACCGAATATTCGGTTTCGGCTGAAAATCTTGTTTTGGTCGGACCTTAATAAAAATATATTAAAA
>JAKCPI010014123.1:0-12223 GCA_023213315.1 Euborellia annulipes
ATACTGCGACTGTATGCCGTTTTTTAATAAAAGAATTGATTATATAATTTTCGAGGCGAATTAGGTGGTCTTCAGGTGCAGGAATGATTCTGCCGAAAAGCCACATTGTTGCTTAGATAGAAGGTTTTTGCTTTCTAGGAGGCCACATAAGTCTTTTATTGACCATGCGTTCCATTAGCTTGCAGACGCAACTGGTCATTGAAATTGGTCGGTAATTTTCCAGATTATATTTTTCTTTATTTTGTTTCAGGATTGGAACCAAAATAGCTTCTTTCCAAGAGTTAGGGAAAATATCTCTCTTCCAAATTTGATTTATTATGGTAAGCAGAGCAGATTTAGTAGTGGAGTTTAAGTTTTTTAACATGAAATTATGAATTTGGTCTGGGCCAGGCGCTGTGTTCTTAATATTCTTCATTGCGTGATTTAATTCCTGCTCACTGAAATCTACATTATAGCATTCACCATTATTTGAACTAAAATTTAACATAATTTGTTCTTGTCGTAATTTCTTTTCATAAAAGTTGATACTATAATTATCGTTGGCCGAGACATCTGCAAAGTGTTGGGCAAAGGCATTAGCTACTCTATAAGGGTTCGTTATTGTTTCATTATTTGTTTTTATACCAATACTTTGCATTTGGAGCTTGGCTTGAATTCTTTTTATTTTTTCCCAAACTACTGTGCTGGGTGTTAGGTGGGTGATAGAATTAATGAAGTTATGCCATGATTCCTTTTTACTATTTTTAATTGTATATTTTGCGTAGCATCTGGCTTTCTTAAATTTAATAAGGTTGTCAGTCGTTGGAGTTTTTTCGAAAATTGTGAGCGCTTTTCTTTTGGCTTTTATAGCCTTTTTGCACTCCTCGTTCCACCACGGTACTGGAGCTCGTTTTGAGTAAGTTTTTGTTTTTGGAATACTAAGTTGAGCTGCCTGAATCACTCCATTATTAAAATTTATTAGATTTTCAAGGGGTTCTATTGTCTTGTCATATCGAAAATTTAATAGCTCTCTGAAGTGAGGCCAATTTGCTTTTTTAATTAACCATCTAGCTTGGCATCTATTTGGAATATAACAGTTATTAAGTGAAGTTATAATCGGAAAGTGATCTGACGATGTTAGTTCCTTATCCACTGACCAAGACAGTCCAATCGCAAAGGAAGGAGAAGCAAGAGAAATATCAATGCTAGAGAATGTGCCATAACCACTCGAAAAATGTGTAGAGGATCCATCATTCAAAAGGAAGATATTATTGTCTGAGACAAATTTCTCGAATAACTTTCCTCTTGAATTTATAATAGAACCACCCCACAAGGGATTTTTTGCATTTATATCGCCTAAGATTAGAAAGGGTTTTTTTAGTTGTGCATATATATTTTCTAAATCCGGGACAGTGAAATTACTGTCAGGTGGCAGATATATGTTACAGATAGTAATCGGATTAGGAATCTCTATTTGGATTGCTAATGCAGCCAAATTTGTGTTTAGCGGGATTCTATGAGACAGTAGGTTTTCCTTTACACAAATGGCTAAGCCTCCATGGGCTTTTTCCTCCTGGGTCAGTATCCTTTCTATATATTTTAAAATTTTTTAAAGTTACATTTTTATCTGGCCGAAAATGCGTCTCCTGAAGACATAGACAGAATGGATCATATTTGTTAATTAATAGTTTTATTTCCTCTACTCTCGCAAAGTATCCATTTGTATTCCATTGTATTATTTTAGGTATGGTGTCGAATGTAGAAAAAGGAAATTGCTATTTTTCATTAATGTTGAGGAAATAAAAATTGCTTAATACTTAGTTATTTTACCCCTTTCTCTTGTTTTTTGATTTATATACTCGAGGTTTTGGTGTTTTTTGTTTTAGTATTTTGTTTATTAGGTTGGAGTCAATATTTGTGTCATCACTTCCTGAGTCTACTTCACTTACATCTTTGGTTTTATGAAGTTGTAACTTTTTCTCAAAGATCTGATCACTATTAGAGGTAGATGGAGTCCCTATCTCATTTATATTAATCCCCTCTTCCATATCCTGCTCACTATTAGAGGTAGATGGAGTTCCTATCTCATTTACATTTATATCCTCATCCATATCTATTAAACCAGAAAGTTCCCTAGTTTTATTTATTTGTTCTAATGTATTTAATTTTTTAGTTAAAGTTTCGACCTGCTCCTTTAGAAGGCTAATCGTTTTTTTCAAATCCTCGCATGATAAACACGGTTTATTTTTATTTACAGCATCCGCGAAGGATAGGTTACTATTTGATATACTATTTGTATTTTTGTAGTATTGCCTTTTGGCCACAAAATATGGGATATTTTGCTCCACTGACATTTTAATTATTTCTTTTTCTCTTAAAAATGACGGACAGGATTTTGAGACACTTGTATGTGAATCTGAGTTACAATTTATACATTTTATTTTCGTACTTATACAGGGTTGTGCTGGGCTTTGGGACATCTCTCCACAGAGTCCGCATGTCCATTTTTCCGATGTGCATTTAGCTATACTATGGCCCAGGCTCTGGCATTTCCAGCATTTCAAAGGAGAGGGAAGGAATTTTCTCACTTGTAAAGAATAGAAGCCCACTTGTATTCTTAAAGGAAGGACAGGTGTACAGAATGTCAGGATAATTATTGGTGTGTTTACAATTTGGCCATCTACCCTTCGTGTCAATCTATGCAGGTCGACTACATTTTGATCTTTAAGTTCCTCTAAAATTTCTTCTTTCGAAATATCCTTAAGGTCTGGGCAAAATATAGTTCCTTTCGAGTAATTTAGTTTATTGTGTGGTTCTACTTTTATTGGGTAGTCAGTGGTAAAGTTTTTTAATTTTATTAATAGTTCTGTTTGCTTATCATTAAATGTTTCGACAAGAATGGCACCTGATCTAAGTTTTTTAATCATTTTTGTTTGTCCTGCACAAGAAGTAATGGCTTTATTTATAAGAAATGGAGAGACTTTAGCGAGATTCCTCGAACTATCCTCATGGCTAATAACCAGAAACCGTGGCAAAGGCTTTTTATTTTTATTACTTATATTGTTATTAATGGGCGATAGATGAAAGGGAAGAGGAGGGTAATTATTATAATCTTCATTTATGCGCACTCTCTTTTGAGGAAATGGTTTATTCGGGAAATAGAAGATGGGGGGATCGTCATCCCCCATCTCTACAAATAACTAATCAGTTAATTTATTTAAATAAATTAAGATAGTAGATAATAGTCAATAGAGCATAAACAAAACAAAACAGCTGAGACTTAGCTGGACGATGGGAAAAAGGTATTTCCGCAGCAAAATCTTGGCTCAAATCTTGAACAGAATTATCAGAACGTTTAACAGGAACAAATCAAACAAAAAATTTGAGAATCAACTCGTAATTATAGAAAAATCGTCGATTTTAAGCGCACAGAGAAAAATAAACAGTTTACTTTTACGTTGCTAACAACCACTTAGGCCATTTAAGACTTTAAACGATATCCGTTAATGAGTATTATACATATTGGGGTCCAGGCATTTTTATTTAAGTCATTTGGTATCCAAATGCCTTAAATAAAATTATCGGACTTTATTTTAGTATAAAAGAGAGGTAGAGATCTCGTCACTTATGCTAGGTTAGCTTCATAGGGATGAAATTTTTCTAGACTACCTGGTACAGTATAATGACTTACAAGGGGTGAATAGCCAAATGGCTTAAATAAGAATGCCTGGACCTCCAATAGATATATTAAAACTAAGAACCGACCGAATATTCGGTTTCGGTCAGTTTCGGCCAAAAATCCTTGTTTCGGTTTCGGCCAAAAAGTAGCAGAAACTGAAAAGGTGCGGTAAAAAAATTTAGTCTTCCTAAAAAAAAGGTAAAATGATTTTCACGGGAGAGGAAAAAAAAAAAATTTTCCCGCAGTGCGGAAAAAAATTTCAAAAAAAAAAAAGTTAAAATAATAATAATTTTTTATAGGAAATACAAGTTTTCGGGTTTCGGTTTCGGCCAAAACTAAGATTGAGGCCGAATATTCGGTTTCGGTTGAAAATCTTGTTTCGGTCGGACCCTAATTAAAACATACGAGTATCGTTAAAAGTCTTAAATGGCCTAAGTTGCCGAACAGACTGTGTGAATGAAAAAAAAATGTGAATGTTTAAAAAAAAAAAAAGGGGGTCAATAGCCTCATATTCCGAAAAAGATCTAAAAAATAATCTCGCCTATCAATATAGTGCAAGAGTAAAGTGGGTTTAAAAAATTTTGAAGCAGCATCAAAAAATAATTTATTTTTTTAATCGAAATCCTAAGAGCGGATTTTGAGAGATCGAAAAAACATTTCCATGGCTGGTCCCATGGCCCCCCTCCCCCAGCCAAATTCTCTAGTTACGCCCATGCACAGCACACAACTTTCTTTCTCCTACCTTTCCTATGAAGGCATTTGCCCCCATCCCCAAGGATTCTGATTTTTATAAAATTCTATATTATTCTAAATAAAATATTTCAAAATATATCTACGAGTATATAAACTGTACAAAATTAAACAATTAATTAAATTAAATACCTTTTGACCAAATTTGAGTACCTATTTGTAAGTCAATTTGAATACAAAAAAAAATGTTTGCCCCCCCCCCCCCCAAGAAAAAGTTTAAATGACGCCACTGTATAAACTAGGGTAGATAGGTAATAGAAAGTAAAAATCTAACGTAAATATCAAAAATCAACCTCCTAGTCTTTTTCGAACTTAATAGTCTAGTTAGGAAGAAATAAAAAGAGAGAAAACTAGATTTCAAAAATGGTTACAAATTAGATCAGATCAAATAAACTGAATCAAAATTTTTAATAAATGCTTATGACCAGTGACTCCGATTTTGAATTTATGAATGATTTAAATAAATTAGTATACAAATAGATGCTGCCCTGCTCTACATTCAAGGGTAGAACTAGCCAATAAAAATAATCACGTTGTTCATCTGAATTATTATATATTGCTTATTTTGTGCAAATATGCCAACAATTAATTAAATTTGTTGTTTACGCAAATGCATTCAAAATCAGATATTAAATTCAGACCGAAATGAATAAATAATGAAAATGAATCTTTTTATTGGTTGCTCTAATAATTCATGAATTGCATTTGTTAAAAATGTACTATATATTTTTTCAGAAGATTTTGCAAATCTTTCTTTAATTGAAAAATACAAGTAAAAATACAAAATTTTACTATTAAATTGCAGTGTAATTAAAATTTCGTTGGAAGGAAGCGTTTATGATGTGATAAGTCCTGATTCAGGAGGGAGGTATGTAAGAAGACAGGCAGTAAGGATGATATGTGAATATTTCCTCTCGACGTTTCGGACGCTCATCACGCCCTTCATCAGGCAAGCTGTCAAAGAGATTAAAAATTATTTGTAGATATTTGATAACGTAAAAATAAAGTTCAAGTTTCATTGAAGGAAAAAAATGATTCTTTTTATAAAGTCGTTTCCTGTGATAGTAACGTGGGAGATAATTGCAGTCGATTGTTGTTAGCAACGTAAAAGTAAACAATATAATTTTTTTCTGTGCCCTTAAAATCGATAATTTTGATATAATTGCGAGTTGATCTTTAATTTTTGTTGTTTAATTCATTCCTCTTAAACGTTCTAATAAATTTATTCAAGATTTATGCCAAGATTCTGCTGTGGAGATACCTCTTTCACATCGTTCAGCTAAGTCTCAGTTGTTTTTGTTTTATTCACTACTAGTATTTTAAATCTAACCAAATAACTAATTAGTTATTTGTGGAGATGGGGGACGATCCCCCCATCTTTTATTTCCCGGAAAAAACATTTACTCAGAAGAGAGTTCGCGTAAATGAAGATTTTAATAATTACCCTCCTCTTCCTTTTCATCAATCGTCCACCTTTAACTATATAAATATTAATAAAAATAATAAACCATTACCACGGTTTTTAGTTATTAGCCATGAGGATAGTTCGAGGAATCTTGCAAAAGTCTCTCCATTTCTTATAAATAAAGCCATTACTTCTTGTGCAGGACAAACAAAAATGATTAAAAAACTTAGATCAGGGTCGATTCTTGTCGAAACATTTAATGATAAGCAAACAGAACTATTAATAAAATTAAAGAACTTTTCCACTGATTACCCAATAAAAGTAGAACCACATAATAAGTTAAATTCGTCGAAAGGAACTATATTTTGCCCAGATCTTAAGGATATTCCGAAAGAAGAAATTCTAGAAGAACTTCAAGATCAGAATGTAGTTGATTTGCACAGATTGACACGTTGGGTGGATGGCCAAATTATAAACACGCCAGTAATTATCTTGACATTTTGTACACCAGTCATTCCTTTAAAAATTCAAGTGGGATTTTACTCTTTACAAGTTAGAAAATTTTTTTCCCTCTCCTTTGAAATGTCGAAAATGCCAGATCCTGGGTCATACTATAGCTAAATGCACCGCTGAAAAATGGACATGCGGACTCTGTGGAGAGATGTCTCAAAAGCCCAAATCATCCCTGTATAGATACAAAAGTAAAGTGTGTAAATTGTAACTCAGATTCACATTCAAGTGTCTCAAAATCTTGTCCATCTTTTGCAAGAGAAAAAGAAATAATTAAAATAGCAGTGGAGCAAAATATCCCCCAATTTTTAGCTAAAAGACAGTTCTACAAAAATATGTCAAATGCAAACCTATCCTTTGCAGATGCCCTAAATAAAAATAAATCCTGTACATCATGCGAGGATTTGGAAAAAACAATCAGACTCTTAAAGGAACAGGTTGAAATTCTAACAATAAAATTGAATTCATTAGAACAAGTAAACAAAATGAGGGAGCTTTCTAGTCCAGTTGATATGGAAGAGGAAGTAAACGTAAACTCAAATGAGATAGGAACTACCTCTAATAGTGATCAGTGTTTTGGAAAAGAATTAAAACTCCAAAAAGTAAAGAAGTAATGGAATCGGGAAGTGATGATATAAATATCGAACCTAATCAAATAGGCCTAAATAAAATATTAAAACGAAAAACGACAAACTCAAATGAGATAGCAACTCAATCTACCTCTAACAATGATCAGGTCTTTGAAAAGAATTACAACTTCAAAAGAATAAAGATGTAAATGAAATGGAATCGGGAAGTGATGACATCGACCCTAATCTAATAAATAAAATATTAAAACAAAAAACGCCAAAATTTCGGGTATATAAATCCAAAAAAACAAGAAAATAAAATAAGGCTTTTGGTTTTGTTCGACACCGTACCTAAATTAACCCAGTGTAATACAGTGGTTACTATCAGCAAGTTACAGTGGCAGTTTTCTTCAACATGGAGAAGATATCCTACCATACAACCTGGCGGTACTGAATACTAATGAAATTTAAAGAATATTAAATACGTATTACATCATCTGAAATTTATATGGACTATAGGCCTACTTATATTGAGTTTTTAACTTTTTTTTTTATTTATATATATTGTATATTATTTGTATATTATTTTGTATCGGTGATTTTGTAAAAAAAAAAAAAAAAAAAAAAAAAAAAAAAAAATATGTGGTGCAAAATAGCCTAGAAGCTGATGCACCCTATAAAAAATCAAATAAATAAATAAATAAATAATTGCAGTCACAGTCAGAAAAGGCTCAATTCGTGTGGGCGTAAGTCTCGAATATTAAAATGACTGAAAAATCTGGTGTGACTGCCACACACACAACTTTCTCTTACCCTTCGGTAATGTGGAGGCCTACTTCAAAGAATTTTCACGAAAAATTATATTTTATAAAGAGCATCTAAAAAATAGTTGATTTATGAATTTTAATCAAAATCGTTGGAGTCAAATTTTGAAAAAATCGAAAAAAAAAAAACTGATAAAGTACATCAGTAAAGTACTAGTATTTTTTGGTCGATTTAGTTACAAAGCTTATTTTTAATGGCCGGGAGAATATCTAACTTAAATATAACATTTCAATCCTGTAGATCAATTCATTCATGCTAAAAATCGTTACACACAGACAGTCCAATTTACGGGTCCCACTGTTTTTGACTCAGGGGACTTGAAAACATGAATGTCCATTAAAATCTCAACATCGAATTTTAAACATGATCGCAATACTTTCTATATATATTTATAAAGAGCATCTAAAATATAACATGTTATATAGAAGCAATACGTAACTGAACCAGTACAACATGAAGTTACGTATTGCTAGACTGTTTCAAGAGATTAGCCAAATAAATAAAAAAACCTAGTTGATTATGAAACTGATTCATAATAAAAAGGATAAGCGAGTATTGGGAGAGAAAAAGTTTTAATAATGTAAATTGTTTGATTTTCAAAGGATATCTTTGCTTCTAAGAATTTATTAAATCTAGTGTGGATACATAAGAATATTATTCACCTGTGGAAAGCGTATTGGTAGTGCTTTACATCCACGGGGACAAAATCCATCATTATCATGTATTCCGGCTTGGGGATCTAAACCGAACAGTCGTGCTTGGAACGTGGGAAACATTCGGCCAAAGTACAGAAAAAAATAAATTAATTAAAAATACAATAGACGTTAAGGCGGCTACACACGTAGTTGCGAACTTGACAAGTATGAACGTGCAATATTTTTGCATAAGTTGGGCACTTCAAAAAAATGCTCAAGCATTTTTAATTGTGCAAGCCGCTTGATGCTCGATAGGGTTTTAATCTATGCCTAAGCATATTTGCGCAGCAAAAAGGCATCTTTTTCAATATTGTTGAAATATTTTATATATTCGACAACAACATCTATGTGTGTTTTTTAACAATCTTTTGGTCCCGAAGAAGGAGCGACGCGATTGGGCGTCCGAAACGTCGACAAAAAGAAATTAAAATAGTTTTTTATTCTCCTGGCGCAGATCTACCTTCATTAAGACGTTATCTTCGTAAATAACCTTCCCGAGATTGACATTTTTAGGTTAATTTTCGGCATAAGCTGTTTCTTGCACAAGCTTGCTTGTATCGTGTGTTGCCGAAAGGAATTTATGCATGATAGAAAGATAGAATGTAAGGGCGTGGATACAGGGAGGGGGCAAAGGGGGGTAATTACCCCCCTCCCTTCGAGATTTGAAAAAAAAACTTTTTTTCAAAAAAAAATTGATTTTGAATGTAAAAATTTAAAAAATTAATACTTGAAAATTTGATTTGTATTTATATTCTGGCAAACAAGTACAGAATGCGCCTTTAAATTACCGAAATTAAGAAAAAATCTGGTGTGACTGGCGCAAAGCACACAACTTTCTCTTACCTTCGGTAATCGAAAGTTGTGTTCTGTGCTTTTCACACCAGATTTTTCGTGTCGACATATATTTAGTTCTCGACAGTACGGAACATATGAATTCAGCATTTTTTTTTTTTTTGTTTAAAGAAAAACATTCACATTTTTTTTTCTCATTCACACTCACAATCACACAAGCATTCACACAGTCTTTTCGGCAACTTAGGCCATTTAAGACTTTAAACGATATCCGTTATTTATAATTATACATATTGGGGTCCAGGCATTCTTATATAAGCCATTTGGTATCCAAATGCCTTATATAAAATCATCGGACTGCTCGGGGTCCTAACCCGCGATTGCTTGGTATACGAGGTTAGCACGCTAACCTCTACGCCAACCCGAGGGCTATGAATTCAGATGTAAAATTTATAAGTATGGGAAAATATTTATATTTTTGTCCCATGGCAACCATTTCTCCTATCTACCCTATGAAATACAAGAGGAAAGTGGACTTCAGAAGATTTCAATTGCAAAATGAGAATAAACATTTTAAAGAGAATCCAAAAATTGGGATTGATTTTTTGAATTTTAAAAAAAATCATTGGAGGAAATTTTGAGAAAATCGAAAAAAAAAACTGAAAAAGTACATCAGTAACTAGTACTCTTTGGCCGATTTTGATTAAAAGCTTATTTTTCCGGTCCCGGGAGGTGTTTTTAACTTAAATATAAAATTTCACCCTCGTAGCTCAATTCCTTCATGCTTAAAATTGAACACACACCCACCCACCCACACACAGAAGACCATGTCGCGAAAAGCACTTTTTTGGATTCAGGGAACCTTAAAACGTGAAGATCCATCAAAATCTCGACATTGAATTTTTGACATGAATCCAATACTTTCTCTCTATATATATATTACATATATACATAGGTAAGAGAAAGTAATAGTGTGCTGTGCGACGAGTCACACCAGATTACCCCCCCCCCGCGAAACACCTCTGGATCCGCCCTTGCATGCATGCTTGTCAAGTTTGCAGTAACTGTGTATAGCCGCCTTTAGGAGCAGGCAGCCAGGTAATTAATCTCCACGAATTAAGCTCTCTGTTTAGGAAAGAGTTTCGGCTATAATATTCAATAAACTGGGACATATATACGACCGATTCACGGTCAATAAATGGAATTTAATTGGAAGTAAAATAATACATAGCAGTTTTGTGTAAGGTGACAATTATTTCGCAGACTTTGTGAAACTTCTTGATTTTAAGTTTATAATTTAAAATATCACTCGGCCCGGAGAAGGAGAATAATAAATTTTAATTGTTATAAAAAAGACACTAAAGGTACATTTTATTATATAGTATAGTCTAATCAATACGAAGCCCGAAATCATTGTTTAATTAACAATAACATTAAAAATCCTAGAAAAAGGATGAAAAAATTAATTAAAAAATAATACCTGCCAGCTTTAGTCACGATCATCTCGGTGCCAAGCTCGTGAAATTCCTGCCAGAGAGGCTTCATCTCCAGTGCCATATTAACAGCCACTAGTTTCGGGTGTAATTGCATTGGTGATGGTGATGACGGCGACGACGTCGAACCGAGACTATTATTATTATTATTATTGTTAATTGCCGTAGTGGAAGAAGCGTTCGATAACGTTGTGGAAGAGGATGTTGTTACCATTTTAGACGAACCAGTCGAAGGTGATGTCGGACTCTGTCCGGCTGTTTCCAGGCAAGCTAAAGGAATAATTATTAATTCACACATCACATTATAGATATTTATTTTGCATTAATTAATACATATTATAGATCTACGAGTATTTTAAAACAAAAAAATAGATAACAAAGCTGCAAAGACCCCTTCCACTCTAAAAACTTTGACCAATGATAGTGGCTTCTAAAAACAATTTAAATAAAAACAATACTTTCTATATATATTTCATATATAGGGTAAGAAAAAAGTAAAAATTACGGGTATTTTTACTTTCTCTTACCTATATTTGTAATATATAAGTATTGCGATCAAAAATTTGATGTCGATATCTACGGCCCGTAGAAAAAAAATGAACTTTGATCACCCTCCCCTAAACGTCACCACTTCTCAAAACCCAAAGTCAAGTTCCAATCATAAGAAAATTTGAATATCTTTTGTAACAACTAATGAATGCTGCATACAACACCGCGGGAATAATAATTGACGAAGAAAGAAGAAGAATGAATGCTGCTGATTTTAATTTTTATATTAATAAATAATTTAACATTTTTATGTTTTTTGTTGGTAGGCCAAACTTTCCCTAGTCCTCGATAATCGAACCAAGGCATAATTTCCGAGCACCATGGGAAGTTTGACCCACAAAAAACCTACAATTTTTGCCTACCAACAAATTGTTAAATTTATCAATGATTTAGGTATTCATTGAATATTAATATCTTGTTCAAATATTAAATATAGATCTCGAAAATTATTTAACTAGAATTAATTATTAATTAACCTGAATCATTTACTAAGAAAAATGAAACCATTTTTTTCCCTTTTTTTTTATTTTTATAGGGAATATGTGATGCGAAAAGTGAAAAAGGAAGGCGAAGTAAAATTATCGGTACGGGCATTTTAGTCGAATTAGGTCAAAAATGGCTTCAATTTAATACGATTCTTCAATATTTTCTATACAGGTTTATTCGGAAATTTTAGCGAAGAGAATCCGATAAATATTAGAAAATAATCGATTTAGTAATCTTAAATCTAGTAAATAAATAGTTTTTGTTTGTGTTTAAATGCGTTTTTCTCAAAATCCCGTTTTTATATCTATTACTTTGAAAGGCTGTAACTTTTTTAGTTTATGAGATGGTGGTTTTGGTCTTAAAATGTTCAGGAAATTATCCTCTACAATCAGTGGCGTATTCAGGGTGGAGCCCAGGGCGGCCGCCTCTCACCCCCCCCCCCCAAAGCCTCTCACCAAAACAAAAAAATACTTGTTTTCCCTAATGAAAAA
>JAKCPI010014124.1:0-16382 GCA_023213315.1 Euborellia annulipes
TTATTTTATTTAATATATTACAATGATTAATGCAAATCAGTTTAAACACAATGGACGATTTGCGAGAAAAAATATCGTAAAATGGAAAAAAATGTAACTGACAGCGAGAAATGAATATTATGTTATGCGATGTTGCCAGACTAGTCTGAGTCTCGTGACTTCCTTATTTTTAAATATTGGCGACTGTCATTTTGGAGAATTTTTTGACTTTCTTGTTAAAATATCTTTAAAAGATATCTGAAGAAACTTTTGATTTTAAGTTTAACATATTCCTCGTAAGTGAATTGATAAAATGTAAGTTTTTTTGTTTTTGTATCTATTGCAGAGGTGGCTATATAATTCGATATGTGTGCGTTTCGTCGACATTCCCCATAGACTACATGTTAAATTTCAATTTTTTAATAATTAATTACACGATAACCCTGCGTCAGATCTGCTTCAAAATTTTATTTTAAACGTATGTGATAGTGATTAATAATATATTTAAAAAAAAAAACAAAGTGCTTTAATGTCCGAACAACCTTAATCAGATCTTTATTACAGAAAGACGCAATTATTTTTTCTTACTTCAAGTCAACTCCATCTATCGACCAAAATTAACTGCAAAAGAAATATTTAAATCAAAGTTATTAGTTTTAATATGAAGAAAGCGCGTTATTTTAATTTACTCTAAACTGTCTTATAAGTGTACCTTGTACAGTCGGCGCCACAAGTGCCTGATTATTTTCTAATTATAGGAAAAATAGAATTCAAAAATATTTTTAGAATAAGTAGTAGTAGGAGATAAACATTTTTAAGGTGCGCGTCTCGAAAAACCATTAGAAGACGATTGACTACCGAGTTACTCGAGGTGGCAAGAGATGGCGTTAGTTTTCCCCATAGGGATACAAGGGATTTATACCATTTCATTTGACAGATTCCAGCTAATTAATTAAGGGTAGAAAATTAATTATTTTTTAACACAATGATTACTAATTTAATTATCTATAAGATATAGAGCTCCTTTTTTAAAAATATCTTATTTAATGCGATTAATCTAAAAAAAAAATTTATTTTTTCGAAAATCAAAAAAAGCGCTTCTATATTTAAATAGCTTTAATTTTTAAAAAAATTTGAGATATAGGTATTTAGAACATTTTTTTTATTGATTCATGAAATTTCTGTGACTCCTGAAAAGTTAAAGTGTATTTTTCGAGTCAAATTTTATTAGCCACCTTTAATCATTGCGAATAATGTTTAGACAAACAATTTGTCTACTTGCACATCAGGGTGGGTCAACAATGCTTCATTCAATTACGCTGTGACTATAATTAAGAGAGAGAGAGCCCTTGTTTATGGATGCCCAAACATTGTTATGTGTCATCATGACGTGTGAACAGACAAATTGTTTGTACAAACATTCGACCGTACTGATACATTGATATTGCTTTTATTTTTTCTTATTTCATTTCCTTTTTGTTTCACTGTTCTATATATGGACCCTGTTAGGCAATGGTGTGTCAAAGACCAAACATCGAGTTTTGAGAAAATCAACATTAAAGTTTTTTTGATTTAAATTGTTTTGATTAGATTATATATCATTTTTTTTGTCAATTGTGCAAGTAAATACTGTAATTATGGCAGATATTCATAAATTATCTCTAAAAATACGACTAATTTAGAGAAAAACAATAAAATATAAAAAATTATTTTTGCAAAATTCTCTAAGTCCAATATTATATTTGTAAAAATGCTTCAAAGCAGGGGCGTATTTATAGGGAAGGGCGGGGGGCCCGGGCCCCCCCCCCCCCCGAAATTTCCCAAACACATATACATATATAGGGATATATCAGACATCAGCGCAACAAATTTTTCCGCAGGATGGACAACTTTGGTTCCGCAATAGAAAAAAATGTTCCTCAAAAAATTTCGTGTGAAAAAAAGTATAGTTTCTTAAAAAAAAATTTTCCTCAGAAAAATTTTTGAGTCCGGCCCCCCGCCCCCCCCCCCCCCGAAAAAAAATTTCTATATACGCCCCTGCTTCAAAGTCTCTTGATAATAATAAATAAAATAATTTTAGGTTACAATTCAAAAATTAAAACGAAGATATTATTAAAGTTCTTTTATGGTTATATTTAATACTAATAGCTTAGAAACTTTTTATCAAAATTACAATTAATCAATTTTAAATAGTATTTATATCTTAAAATTAAATACAAAGTGATAACAAAATTTTCTCATCAATTAATTCCTGAATGGAAGTGAACATGGCAACAGTAAATCAAAGTTATAATGAAATTGACTTAATATTATTTATTTTGTTCTCTTTTCGAAATCGCACTGATCCTCATCTTCAGGAATAATATCAAAAAATTAAATTTTGAATTCTAAGAATTCATTTCTCATTTTTCAAAAAAAAAGGGTTTTGGTTTATTTAAGGTAAACAATATATAATATAGGTTAAATAAGTTTTTATTGGTTGTTAACATCATAAAAAACAACGTGTTAGGAACATAAATCATTTTTGCAAAATGAAAATCCTGCATTGAAATATTGTAAAAATAATTTTATGCTTTTACATTAAATATAAATTTTTTTAGGACATATTTCATAAAAAATACTATTAATTAAAACATTTGAAACAATATTCCGTGCTTAACTCAATTTTGAATTTTTTAGTCTTTGACACACCATTGCATAACAGGGTCCATATAATTTTTTCCTCTGATATACTAATTGAAATAAAATAATTTTTTATGTTGGGATAGAAAACCTGGTGTGATAGAACATCACTCTTTCGAACGGTACTTTCAATAGCATTGTTGTGTCCCACCAAATTTTTATAATAAGGCGCACAATTTTAATGTAAGCAATTATTTTCAAATTAATATCGATAATGAACAAAGTTCTCATTATAAAAGTGATTGGAGAATTAAAGAGATAACAGACGGGGTGGAGGGGGGGTGGGGAGGGGTAATATAAAAGCACATTTCCTTGAGGAAAGCGACGGGGCTTATAATAATGAGATTGCATAAAAACACCATTCAAAAGAGAGCCTGGGTTGCTTCGTAAAAGAAGTGAGGATGGTTTTATTGCAATGCCATTTCTATGAAGCCTTTAAAGCCCCGTGTTTAATATATATTTAAATGCTCGATTATTATGGAAATTAATTGAATATAGCTACCTATAAGAGAGAGAGAGAGAGAGGTGCAAATTTCAATGTCTTTCCTGTTCACGTCTTCTTTTGAATTAGAAAACGAGATAGAGAGAGACGAAGCGAAGCTTCTAACTAAAAAACTAATGAACGCGTTCGAAAATAAAACAAAAAAATCTGGTGTGAATAGTCGCACAGCATACAACTTTTTCTAACCTTTGGAAAGTTGCGTTCTGTGTTTGTCACACCAGATTTTTTTGTGTCGATATATATTTAGTTTCTGCCGATATATTAAAATTCAAGATGTAAAATTTATAAACATGGGGAAATATTTATATTTTGTTACCATGTGTCCTACTGTCTTTCCTAAGAAGTACAAGAGTAAAGTGCTCTTCAAACAGTTTTGAGGACAAAATGAGAATATACATTTTAAAGAGCATCTAAAAAAATAATTGATTTTTGAATTTTAATCAAAATCGTTGTAGCGAATTTTGAGAAAATCGAAAAAAAACTAAGAAAGTACATCAGTAAAGTACTAGTACTCTTTGGCCGATTTTGTTCAAAAGCTTCGTGTCACGTCCCAGGGGAGTGCCTAACTTAAATATAAAATTTCAACCTCCTAGCTCATTTCGTTCTTGAGCTATTTTGTTTAAAACACAGACATACAGACAGACAGACGGACCATGTCGCGAAAAGAACTTTTTTGGATTCAGAGGACCTCAAAACGTGTATATCCATCAAAATCTCGACATCAAATTTTTGACATGAATCCAATATAAATATAAATATCGGTAAGAGAAAGTAAAAAACAAACAAACACTAAATGGCCTCAGTAGCCAAAAATGCAAAATTAAAACAAAAGCATATTATAACAAAAATTAAAAAAAAAAGTCGGTGATAAAAGTCGCTTTTTTTTAAAAAAAAAGTCTCTGAGAAGCAAAAAAGTCGCAAAAATCTTTTTTGAAAAACTCAAAAAAAAACGATTCTTTTTGTGAGATCAATGAAAATATCTAAGAAAATCTGGAAAAGTCTCTAAATTGACAAAAGTCGAAAGACTTTTTTTCGGCTCTTTAATTTCAATTGAATTTGTTACCAATCAATTTAAATAAATATGAAGGAGTCTAAATGGCCATAGATGCTGAAAAAGTCCATAAATAAAAAATCTGGTGTGACTGGCGCACAGCACACAACTTTCTCTTACCTTCGGTAATCGAAAGTTGTGTACTGTGCTTGTCACACCAGATTTTTTGTGTCGACATGTATTTAGTTCCCGGCAGTAGGGAATATTTGAATTCAGATGTAAAATTTATAAGTATGGGAAAATATTTATATTTTGTTACCATGGCAACCATTTCTCATATCTTTTCTATGGAGTACAAGAGTAAAGTGTCCTTCAAACAATTTTGAGGGCAAAACGAGAATATACATTTGAAAGAGAATCTAAAAAATAATTGATTTTTGAATTTTAATCAAAATCGTTAAAGCGAATTTTGAGAAAATCGAAAAAAACTGAAAAAGTACATCAGTAAAGTACTAGTAATCTTTGGCCGATTTTGATTAAAAGCTTATTTTTCCGGTCCCGGGAGGTGCCTAACTTAAATATCAAATTTCAACCTCATAGCTGAATTCCTTAATGCTTAAAAGTGAACACACACACACACACACACACACACACACACACACACAGAGAGAGAGAGAGAGACAGACAGACAGACAGACCATGTCGCGAAAACCACTTTTTTGGATTCAGGGGACCTCAAAACGTGAAGATCTATCAAAATCTCGACATCGAATTTTTGACATGAATCCAATACTTTCTCCCTCTATATATATTAACATATATATAGAGGTAAGAGAAACTAAAAAAATAAAAAAATCACCCCCTTGCATTAATCCGGGTCGAGGGTTCGGATCTCAGCCAGTCCGATGATTTTATTTAAGCCATTTGGATACCAAATGGCTTAAATAAGAATGCCTGGACCCCAATATGTACTTAGTATATTAATTATTAACGCAAATTGTACAAAGTCTTTATAAGTTGCCCAAAAGACTGTGTGAACGTGAGAGTGAATGAAAAAAGTGTGAGTACTAAAAAAAAAAAAAATCTTCAAATTCGAATGTACTGTAAGCATGCTGTCGGAAACTAAATAAATCTCGACATAAAAAATCTGGTGTGAGAAGCATAGAGCACAACTTTCTCTTAACAAAGATAAGAGAAAATTGTGTGCTGTGCGACCAGTCACACCAGATTTTTTATGTCGACATATATTAGATTTTATAAAAAGTCAATTATGTATTTTTATAGTCTGAAACGAGATGACCAAAAAATAGACCTATATCTTATCGTATAATATAATAGCGGCATCAGATTAAGAAAAGTCGCGGGTCCGCCACAGCCGGGCCCGAGCCAGCTGGAGGGGGGAGTCCAGGGGGGCGGGGGCGAAGCACGCCGCCCGCCTTCGGGCATATCACCATGTATTTTTACTTTCTCTTACCTATGTATATATGTAATATATATAGAGAGAGAAAGTATTGGTTTCATGTCAAAAATTCGATGTCGAGATTTTGATGGATTTTCACGTTTTGAGGTCCCCTGAATCCAAAAAAGTGGTTTTCGCGACATGGTCTGTCTGTGTGTGTGTGTGTGTGTGTCTGTCTGTCTGTGTGTGTGTCTGTGTGTGTTCAATTTTAAGCATGAAGGAATTGAGCTACGAGGTTGAAATTTTATATTTAAGTTAAACACCCCCGGGACCGGAAAAATAAGCTTTTAATCAAAATCGGCCAAAGAGTACTAGTACTTTACTGATGTACTTTTTCAGTTTTTTTCGATTTTCTCAAAATTCGCTCTAACGATTTTGATTAAAATTCAAAAATCAATTATTTTTTAGATGCTCTTTCAAATGTATATTCTCGTTTTGCCCTCAAAATTGTTTGAAGACCACTTTACTCTTGCACTCCATAGAAAAGATAGGAGAAATGGTTGCCATGGTAACAAAATATAAATATTTTCCCATACTTATAAATTTTACATCTGAATTCAAATATTCCCTACTGCCGGGAACTAAATACATGTCCACACAAAAAATCTGGTGTGACAAGCACAGTACACAACTTTCGATTACCGAAGGTAAGAGAAAGTTGTGTGCTGTGCGACAGTCACACCAGATTTTTAATTTATCTAATTATATAATGAATATGGAATTTCCTGAAGATTTCGTGCTCTAACATTTAATTAATTTCTTATCTCCTCGAATTCTTAGAAAATGACGAATCGATTTAATCACGAAACAGTTCAAGTAAAGCTTTTTTCTTAAATTGATAGCCTCACATATATGAGGGAAAAAAAAAGAGAAAATTTAATTTTAAAATAAAACATATTCTAGCACACAATCCAGGTGAATAATTCTCTCTCTTTGAAAATGGCAATATAAATCTCTGGGATATATATTTCCCAATTGTCATAAGTATAATTATCTTGGGAAGCGCTTGATTTACACTCCAATCGGATATTTCTAACAAATCCAAACGAATGTCTCGTTTCAAGTGATCCATCATAAAGTTGGTTAAAATTAATGGCACGTTATGCTTTTGTAATTCCCGTTTCCCTACTAAAAACCCCTTATAAATTCTTTCTAATCTAATAATATAAAATTCTAATTCAACACCTTTATATTCATCAAACTGATTTAATTAAATTTATTTTTCGATAGAAAGCAATTTTATTTTCCTTTCTTTTATTAAAAAATCTGGTGTGACTGGTCCCACCAAATATGTCTACATATAGTTTCTGACAATGTGGTACATTCGAAATTTTTTTTTTTAACACTCACACTTTTTTCCCATTCTCACTCACATTCACATACACATACACACAGTCTTTTCGGCAACCCAGGCCATATAAGACTTTGACGATATCCGTTATTGATTAATATTAGGAACCGACCGAATATTCGGTTTCGGTTTCGGCCAGTATCGGTCAAAAATCCTGGTTTCGGTTTCGGCCGGCCGAAACCTGAGTCTGAAAAGATGGGATGAGACTCGCATTCAAAAAAAATAGGTCAAATGATTTGCACTTGAGGGAAAAAAAAATTTAGTCTCCATATGGCTGAAACTAAGATTGAAGCCGAATATTCGGTTTCGGTTGAAAATCTTGTTTCGGTCGGTCCCTGATTAATATAGCCTACATATTGGGGGGTCCAGGCATTTTTATTTAAGCCATTTGGTATCCTAATGGCCTTAATAAAATCATCGGAATGCCTGGCTTCCGAACCCGCCACTTTTGGTATACGAGGTTAGCACGCTAACCCCTACGCCAAGCCCCGAGGGCATATACATTTTAAAGAGCATCTAAAAAATAATTGATTTTTGAATTTTAATCAAAATCGTTGGAGTGAATTTTGAGAAAATCGAAAAAAAAAAAGTAAAGTACTAGTACTCTTTGGCCTATTTTGTTTAAAAGCTTGTTTTCAAGCCCTAGCTGACTGTATAACTTAAATATAAAATTTCTCCTGGCTCAATTCCTTCAAGCTTAAAATTGAAAAACACACACACAGACAGACAGACAGAAAGACCATGTCGCGAAAAGCACTTTTTGGATTCCAGGGGGCCCCCAAAACGTGTATTTCCATCAAAATCTCGTCATCGAATTTTTGACATGAATCCAATACTTTTTCTCTCTATATATATTAACATATAAGAGAAAGTAAAAATATAGAGATGATATTGCCTAATATAAAGGGGGAATGGAGGCCCTTTGATCTAACTACTGAAATGTTACAAATAACAAACAGCAGCTCTGCAACTGACTCGCCTCCCCCCCCCCCCCCCTTTTTTTCAAATATGAAGATTTATTATTATCTCTTGTTTATACTAAATAAATACTAATAAAAGGTAACTTAGTGATGATTTATTTATTCATCTTTATAACGAGTTTGTTTTTTCTTTCTTTCTAATAAATAAATCTGATGTAGAAAAGAACATCAAATTACATGATTAGTTAGGGAAGAGAAAGAATGTAATGTGCTGCTTCTGTCATTTTATCTATATATTACTTTCTCTTTCCTCTATATATATGTAATATATATAGATAGAAAAAAGTATTGGATTCATGTCAAAAATTCGATGTCGAGATTTTGATGGATCTTCACGTTTTGAGGTCCCCTGAATCCAAAAAAGTGGTTTTCGCGACATGGTCTGTCTGTGTGTCTGTGTCTGTGTGTGTGTTCACTTTTAAGCATGAAGGAATTGAGCTATAAGGCTGAAATTTTATATTTAAGTTAAACGCCCTCCGGGACCGAGAAAATAAGCTTTTAATCAAAATCGGCCAAAAAGTACTAGTACTTTACTGATGTACTTTTCCAGTTTTTTTCGATTTTCTCAAAATTCGCTCCAATGATTTTGATTAAAATTCAAAAATCAATTATTTTTTAGATGCTCTTTCAAATGTATATTCTCGTTTTGCCCTCAAAATTGTTTGAAGCACACTTTACTCTTGTGCTTCATAGGAAAGAATAGGAGAAATAAATGGTACAAAATACAAAATACATGTCGATACAAAAAATCTGGTGTGACAAGCACAGAACACAACTTTCGATTACCTAAGGTAAGAGAAAGTTGTGTGCTGTGTGACAGTCACACTAGATTTTTATAATTTTAACAATTCATATACAAGGTTGGCAGGGCTGTTTTTTTTTTCTAAATAGGCTGAAAAAGGCTGGAGTCTAGAGCGGCAAAAAATTCAGGGGCGGCGGATTGGCAATTTATACAATCGTTAAAACCAAGTTGGCTCAAAATTTTCCAAAAGGCTGCAAAAATTTTGATTTTCTAAAAAAAGGGTAAAATGATTTCCACGGGAAGGGAAAAATATTTTTTCTAAATGCGATAAAAATTTCGCTTCCCACAAAAAAATCTAAAATGTTTTTCACAGGATCAAAAATTTTGTTTCACCCTCCAAAAAAAAAAGATAAAATGATTTTCAAGGAAAGGAAAAAAATTTTCCGCAGGGCAGAAAAAATTCCGTTTTCGGGGGAGGCAAAAGGCCTATAGGCGACATACTCTTAAATCCGGCTCTGAAGGTTGGTCTTTTTTGGAAAAAAGCAAAAAAAAGATCAAAAGTTTTCTTTACTAATTGAAAATTTCTTTAATGCACATTAAAAAAAAAATCTGGTGTGACTGGCGCGCAGCTACACAACTTTCTCTTACCTTCGGTAATCGAAAGTTGTGGACTGTGCCTGTCACACCAGATTTTTGTGTCGACATATATTTAGTTCCCGACAGTACGGAACATTTGAATTCAGATGTAAAATTTATAAGTATAGAAAATATAGAAAAGATAGGAGAAATGATTGCCTTGGTAACAAAATATAAATATTTTCCCTTATAAATTTTACATTTTGAATTCAGGGGGTCCAAACTCGGTTTGTTTACATTTTTTCCATTTCAAGAGAGTGACGTCATGGAGCTACACCTTTTGTAAAAAATCGTTCCAAACAAACAATTTATAAAAATTTATACACAGCATATTATTAATAAAGTAGTATAAATAACAGGGTCTAAATTAGTTTAGTCCGAAACTATACAATTTGCAAATAAAACAAAATGAATGTGAACTAGGTTATAGGTAGTCAACAACACTACCAAATAGAAAAATATAAGCAAGGAGGAGCTTCATGACGTGGACCAATCAAAAACTGTGACCTGAAAATTGTTTGTTTACTAGTTTCTGGGGAACCTGTGTATTTAAAGACCTTGATAAAATTTATATACAGAGAAAAATACTTATGCCCAAGGGGCTTGGAGTAGTTGGTAGCGTGCCTACCGTCTATACCGAACGTCTCGGGTTCGGACCCCAGGCAGTCCGATAATTTTATTTAAGGCATTTGGATACCAAATGACTTAAATAAAAATGCCTGGACCCCCAATTGATATATTAAACATACTGATTATCGTAAAAAGTCTTAAATGGCCTCAGTTGCCGAAAAGACTGTGTGAATGTGTGTGAATGAGAAAAAAGTGTGAATGTTTTTTTATAAAAAAAAAAAAAAATACTTATATTTTGTTACCATGGCAACCATTCCCCTGCGTAACTAAAATATAAAATTTCAACCTCCCTAGCTCAATTCCCACATGCTTAAAATTGAACACACCCACCCACAGACAGACAGACAGTCCATGTCGCGAAAACCACTTTTTTGGAATCAGGAGATCTAAAAACGTGTATATCCATCAAAATCTCGACATCGAATTTTTGATATGAATCCAATATTATCTCTCTATTATACTTATAAAAATAATTAAAATGGAAAAAATGTATAACTTAAGATAATAAGAATGAATGATTTTGCTTTTTACTTTCTCTTACCTATGTATATATGTAATATATATATATAGAGAGAAAGTATTGGATTCATGTCAAAAATTCGATGTCGAGATTTTGATGGATCTTCACGTTTTGAGGTCCCCTGAATCCAAAAAAGTGGTTTTCGCGACAGGGTCTGTCTGTGTGTGTGTGTGTGTGTGTGTGTGTGTGTGTGTGTGTGTGTGTGTGTGTGTGTGTGTGTGTGTGTGTGTGTGTGTGTGTGTGTGTGTGTGTGTGTGTTCAATTTTAAGCATGAAGGAATTGAGCTATGAGGCTGAAATTTTATATTTAAGTTAAACACCCTCCGGGACCGGAAAAATAAGCTTTTAATCAAAATCGGCCTAAGAGTACTAGAACTTTACTGATGTACTTTTTCAGTTTTTTTCGATTTTCTCAAAATTCGCTCTAACGATTTTGATTAAAATTCAAAAATCAATTATTTTTTAGATGCTCTTTCAAATGTATATTCTCATTTTGCCCTCAAAATTGTTTGAAGCACACTTTACTCTTGTGCTTCATAGGAAAGATAGGAGAAATGGTTGCCATGGTAACAAAATATAAATATTTTCCCATACTTATAAATTTTACATCTTGTAAATCGAATGTTCCCTACTGTCGGGAACTAAATATATGTCGACACAAAAAATCTGGCGCACAGCACACAACTTTCTCTTACCTTCGGTAATCGAAAGTTGTGTACTGTGCTTGTCACACCAGATTTTTTCATATCGAAGGAAGTTACCTTATTCCTAATAATAGCGAATATATCATTTAACCTTTAGACTAGTTATAAGTTCATGACTATAACTGAGTAGAAAGAAATTTATCTATCAAAAATGAATCATAACCATGAATAATTTTTATAAGATGAAAAAAAAGTTAATCTTAAATAAAGACTCTTCTATGTATTTATGAACGTTGGATTTGATAATGTTCAAGGTTTTGTATTTATTAATAGACATCTTTGATGAAAGGGCACGAAACGTTGCTTGCTTGTAATTAGTGCTTTGTCAATAAGGGTGGGACGAGATGGGTGGCTCTGACACTTGGGGCTCTGAAACCAATCAGTTGGTCTTATGAATAGATGCTGCTATTTGCATTCAATCAAGAGAGAGAGAAAGAGAGAGAGAGAGAGAGAGTGAGGTGAGTGGTGATAGATGCAGCAAATGCAGACTTTGATGCCAAGAACAGATGCACTCCATTTAGAATTAATTTCGATTAGAAACATTTTTTCAATTCAGCATCATTGAGTTGAATCACCTAATTGTCTATTTAAATGGAAATAATTGGAGAGAATTGGATGTGCTAAGGAGAGGGACGAAGAGAAGAAAAAGACACTAAAATAATAAAATCAATTTAATTAAGCATGATTTATTGAGCATGAGAGAGAGAGGGCGATTTTACTTTCCCTTACCTCTATATATGTTAATATATATAGAGAGAAAGTATTGGATTCATGTCAAAAATTCGATGTTGAAATTTTAGTGGATATACACGTTTTGTCCCCTGAATCCAAAAAATGTGGTTTTCGCACCATGGTCTGTCTGTGTGTCTGTGGATGTGTGTTCAATTTTAAGCATGAAGGAATTGAGCTACGAGGTTGAAATTTTATATTTAACTTAAACACCCACCGGGAGGGTGAAAATAAGCTTTTAATCAAAATCGGCCAAAGAGTACTAGTACTTTACTGATGTAGTTTTTCAGTTTTTTTTTTTTTTTTTTTTTTTTTTTTTTTTTTTTTTAATTCGCTCCAACGATTTTGATTTTAAAAAATTCAAAAATCAATTATTTTTTAGATTCTCTTTAAAATGTATATTCTCATTTTGCCATTAAAATCTTCTAAAGACCACTTTACTCTTGTACTTCATAGGAAAGATAGGAGAAATGGTTGCCATGGTAACAAAATATAAATATTTTCACATACTTTTTTTTAACACTCACACTTTTTTTCTCATTCACACTGACACACACATACACACAGTCTTTTCGGCAACTTAGGCCATTTAAGACTTTTGCCAATATCCGTTATAGAGATTAATATAGATATAAGGGGTCCAGGCATTTTTATTTAAGCCATTTGGTATCCAGATGGCTTAAATAAAATCATCGGACTGCCTGGGGTCCGAACCCGAGACGTTTGGTATACGAGGTGAGCACGCTAACCTCTACACCAAACCCCTAGGGCTTTCCCATACTTATAAATTATACATCTTGAATTCTAATATATCGGCGGAAACTAAATATGTCGAAACGAAAAATCTGGTGTGATGTTCGCACAGAACAGAACTATAGATTACCGAAGGTAAGAGAAAGTTGTGACAGGCACACCAGATTTTTTGATTATTAGGTCGTAGTTTGAGATGACGAGTATCATGAAATGTAAAGTTAAAAATGATAAAGTACTTTAGGTGGATGAAAATTGTGTTCTGTGCATGCCATGTCACTATCCACGCTTATAGCAAAAGGTCAATCCAATATTTTTGCTTATAGCCTGGCTCAAAAAGCAAATTTCATAATCCTTTCTCTCCATGCAATTCAATAAGCATAGACTCTCCATATATTTCTATCAGAATGCATCCATATTAAGTGAAAGTAATATTAATGAAATATTTTTAATATAATAATCACAACATTCAAGTGAAGAATATTATTTTTATCACGTTTAGAGAGAGAAGTGGGAGGGAGGAGGAGACCATTTTCAACTCTATTAAGTGTCCGCACATTCTCTTTAATATCGTTAAACCAGTCTTAATGAGGCACGAAGTGAATATTTGCATTCAAAAGATGCTCTGAAGGGGAAGATATTAAATTATTATTAATAATCTTACCATCTAGCAGCATTCTAAGGAGTTACATGGTATGCTTTTTTCAGAGATAGAGAGATCTTTTGAAGAATTTTTTATAGGCTGAATAATTAAGAAAGGGAAAATGATTTCACAGATGGGGATGAATATATAAAAAAACGACACGCTTAATCTTGTATTTGCCAATTACTTTAAAAAAATATGGCAAGAACCATCGAGAGAGTTGTGTTAAGCAAGCCAATAATTATATTTGAATTCGAATAAAATAGTGTGATGTTTGTTTTAATGTTAACAGCAGCTGAATAGGACTAAAAAATTTATAAAGTATTCGAACGAAGTCTGAAATACTTAGCCTAAATGAATTTCTCAGATTATAACTTCCTTAAACAATGAATAAAATTTGCTTAACGTTAAATAATTTTTAGCCCTCGGGGCTTGGTGTAGGGTTTAGCGTGCTAACCTCGTATACCAAAAGTCGCGGGCTGGGATCCCAGGCAGTTCGATGAATTTATTTTATCCATTTGGATACCAAATGGCTTAAATAAGAATGCCTGGACCCGAATATGTATGATAATCAATAACAGATATCGTAAGTCTTATATGGCCTGAGTTGCCGAAAAGACTGTGTGAATGTGTGTAGTGAATGTGAAAAAGCATGAGTGTTTAAAAGGTAATAATAATAATAATAATTTTTATGAAATATGCCTGGACTACTAATAAATATATCATAATAATAATCATCATGTTGGTAGTAAGAAAAGATTCTTCTTAGTAGATGTAGAAAAAAGTAGATTTATAGCTGGATAAAAGTTGTTAAAGTGTATCAGGATGAAGAAAGAAAAGCAGCTAGTATTATTTCGTTTATTTCATACCCATTAGGCTGACGTTTCGGTCTCGGTCGAGACCATAAACTCTGAAGATGGACTCGACCGAGACCGAAACGTCAGCCTAATGGGTATGAAATAAAAGGAAATAATACTAGTTGCTTTTCTTTCTTCATCCTGATACACTCTAATAATCATCATATGTATTAGAATGTAATCTGATGACAAGGAATTGTCGAAATACGTATCAAGTGTTAATTTTTAATTAATAAAACCTTTGAAACAAATAACCCAGTGTTTAATTTGTATATTTAATTTTAATTTACAAAATGTTTCAACGAGAACCTTAACGGTCGAAAGTTTAAATCTTACTAATATATCATTTCAAAATAATGTGTTAAAAGTCTATATGGCCTAAGATGCAGAAGAGTAAAAAAAAAAAAAAATTAATGATATTAATTTATTTTTTTAACACTCACACACACATACAGTCTTGTATGCTAAGTAATTGTTAAATGTATTATAATAATTATAAGTGATAATGGAGAGAAGAGTTATTTATTTAAAATGATTAAAGAATAAAAATAAAATACTAATTTTTTCCCC
Organism: Euborellia annulipes; assembly: GCA_023213315.1. Classification (NCBI taxonomy): domain Eukaryota; kingdom Metazoa; phylum Arthropoda; class Insecta; order Dermaptera; family Anisolabididae; genus Euborellia; species Euborellia annulipes. The sequence goes on from JAKCPI010014124.1 coordinate 14,725, forward strand.
CACCTTTCAGCGGTCTTTGAAACAAAACTCGTTTCTAATAAAAGAGATACTTTTACGCTTTTGTTTTGGAAAATGCAGGCTATAGCCTCACAAATTCTTACATGTCCAATTTCTAAAAACAATAAATTTAATATTTCAAGCGAAAGATTAGTGTTTATTCATTATTTACGTTATCTATATAAATCAAGTGAAAAGCCAAGGAATTTGAAATTTTTCATTAAAGGGTTCAGTTCAGTTGAGTCATTAAAGTTCGTTATGGCTTGGTGACGTCAACTGAGTTTTTGTTCCATTCAATTCCATGTTCGTGTCTCTGTTGAGAGTGGATTAGTTCTTACTTGTTAGTCAGTAACATTTGTGTGTGAGTTGGGTTCTCTTTTTTTTCCTGCCAAGTGTAGAGTAGGAGTAGACGATCAGGTTTGCTTTGCAATCGTACCATATTTATGTCTGGTTTTGTTAGCTTGCCTTGTCGATCCGTTCGTTGTTACTTAGGCAAAAGGGCATCCCACCACACACACACACACACACGGAACAATTTTCCAAAAATGACATTCGACATTTCGTTAGCCTTTAGAAAAATCAAATAAATCAAAATGAAAACAGAAACTTGATCTGGAAGCTGTTTTAGGAAATATATATTTCATTTCAAGATGCTGCATTAAAAGTTGTCTAATGATCAAAGTCAGGAATTTTTGTCTTTTGAATGTATAGAGAAGTAATTTTTTGTCTTTTTTGGCATTTGAGGATATTTAGATCGTAAATAATCCTGTTGCATACATGAAACGATAAATGTCATTTAGAAATTTATTTATTATTCAATTCAAATGTTGGAACGAATAATTAAAACAAATCTAAATATTTTTATATTATACATGTTCCATCTATTGCAGTAGTATTGAGACAAGAAAGCCTGTGTAGTTAGGCAGCCCAAATGGCACACGCTCACTAAACTTCTTCTGATTAAAACATGAGATATCTTATATTTAAAAGATAAATTTCTATGATTATTCTTTTGTTAAAAAGAGTCGTTCGTTCGGCCTATTGCCTGCTTTGAAAAAAGTATTTCTCACACAGACAAGCTGTCATTTGGACTGCCTAATTACCGGGATTTAGTCTCAATACTATTGCAACAGATGGTACTTTTATCAACATTTATAAATACACATTTGAGAAAAATTCGTGTTCCAGAAATTCAGTTTTTCTAAGAGATGAATTTGAAAAAACATTTAAATTTTTAATATATTAATATTATTGCATACACGATATAGATAGAAACTATAACTATAATATTAACAAAATAAATTAATCCTGTGATATAGAATAGCCGATTAGAAGATTTTTGATAATGAGCAAATGTAACTTTAAATTTTGTCATGAAGCATCTCCATACGCGAGCCGAAACGTCAGATGAGAGAAAGAGGAAAAAATAAATAAAAAAAAATAGGGGTATTGAATATAAAAATCTCGCAAAATTTTTGTATTGTTATAGCTAACATCGGTTATTATAAAATATACTGTAGTTTTAATACAAATTTTTTATCATTCCGATTTTTAAGGAATTAAATTTAAATTTAAATTTAATTAAGCTTAAGCTTCCATTGAAGATTATGAAACATCAAGATATTTGAAATAGGGTATCAATGAATTTTACAAATTATTGG
>JAKCPI010014125.1:0-15566 GCA_023213315.1 Euborellia annulipes
CGACATGGAAAAAGCGTACGATACAACTTGGCGCTATTTAATCTTAAGAAAATTGAAAGAATGGAATATCAAAGGTCATATGGCTCTGTTCATCAAAAATTTTTTAAGTAATAGAACATTTCGTGTTCGAATACAAAATACCCTATCCGATGTAAAACTACAGGAAAATGGAGTCCCGCAAGGGAGTGTGCTCTCAGTCACCTTTTTCGCAATAGCAATAGATGAAATAACCAAATGTATCCCTCGTTCAATACAACACTCATTATTCGTAGACGATTTGGCTATCTATCTAAGCTCAAAAAATATCAATCACGTAAAAGACAGCCTCCAAAAAACTATAAATAATATCAATCTCTGGTGCCAGAATAACGGGTTCAAAATTTCCACGTCAAAAACCTCAGCAGTCCATTTTTGTAGATTAAGGAAAAATCATAATGACCCAGAGTTAAAATTAAATGGAAACCGAATAATATACAAAGAGTCTCAAAAGTTTCTCGGCCTATGGTTTGACAAAAAATTAACCTGGCATGAACATATACAGAGCGTCAAAAGTAAATGTCTAAAAACAATTAACCTTTTGAAAGTCCTTGCTAATACTAACTGGGGTGCAGATCGTACAAGCTTAATAAGAATATACAGAACTCTAATAAGAAGCAAAATTGACTATGGGGCTCAGGTCTATGGATCAGCGAGGGAATCCTTACTAAGAAAACTTGACATCGTCCATAACTTAGGAATAAGGATATCCCTTGGAGCATTCAGAACAAGTCCTATAAAAAGTCTGTACGCCGAAGCACATGAACCTCCACTAAGTATAAGAAGGCAGCTCCTAAATACTAATTACCTGGCTAAAATAAAATCCCTCTCATCTCATCCATCGCACCCGTGTATATTTAAAATGCCTCTAATTAAGCTGTATGAAAAATACCCCACAAGAATAAGACCATTTAATATAAGGATTGCGGATACCATAGACGTAAATACAAACCTCCTGGACCCCATAGTTCAGACAGTGTGGTTTCCAGTACCACCCTGGACCATCCCTAAACCAAAAATCATTTGGGATCTTGCTAGATTCAAAAAGTCGTCAACGAACCCGCAAATATTCAAAAACGCATTCATTCAAACTATCAATAGATTCCCTGGCTATACGCAAGTCTACACAGATGGTTCCAAAACTGAAAACAATGTTGGCTGCTCCTTTGTAATTAACAATTTCTGCAAATCATTCAGGCTTTCACAAGTAACAAGTATTTTCTCAGCAGAACTGAAAGCAATAGAAACAGCACTCTTTTACATCAACCGTCAAGTGAATATAACAAATATAATAATAATTGCAGATTCGAGAAGCGCACTACAGGCCCTAGAAAAATTCTACTCTCTCCACCCAGTAATACAAAATATACAAATATTGAACCTCAAACTAACAACCAAAGGAGCTGACGTCGTATATCTATGGATTCCGAGCCACATAGGTTTGCCAGGAAATGAAAAGGCTGACCAACTTGCTAAACTCTCCATCCAAAACTCCAGCATAATGTACAATAGTCATCTCTACGAAGACGTAAGAACTCACCTAAAAAATGCAATTATAAATAAATGGAAGGAAGAATGGTCACAACAAAAAGGAAACAAACTACACACCATAATGCCCAATATCCATGCACAAAAACTCTCAGTGTCAAGGAAGGAACAAGTCATCTACACAAGACTCCGAATCGGCCATACATATTTCTCCCACGGATACCTCATTAATAGACAAGACCCACCCTGGTGCCCAAACTGCAATAGCCCGATCACCACGGAACATATACTTTTTACCTGCCCTGTCTATGCCACTATAAGAACTAAACACAACATCACATCCAATAGAATCTTGAAAAACGAAGATGCTATTCAAAACATAGTGAGCTTCCTCAAGGAAATTAACCTCTTCCACTTCATCTAAAATTTATAGGAATGTTATTTATAGTATATTCTTATATCATGTTCTTATACTATTGTAATTTATATTATGTTCCTTTATTACTAATGTTATTTATACTATGTTTTTATACAATTGTTATTTATATTATGTTCCTTTACTACTAATGTTATTTATGCTATGTTCTCATACTAATGTTATTTATATTATGTTCTTATACTAATGTTATCTATACTATGTTCTTTTACAAATGTTTTTATACTATGTTCTTATACAAATATTTTTATACATATTCTTGTATGAGGTGCAAGATAGCCTAGGTGCTGATGCACCCAGAAAACCAAATAAATAAAAAGTTTTAAAGAAATTCCCTGGAAAGGACGGACGGACTCAAATGTCAGAGAAGAAAATGCAGCCCAGATCACAAGACCCCAAGCATCAAGAATCGAACCCAAAAATGAACATTTGTTGTGCGTTTGTATTGATGTATTGAGTTTGTAAAAAAAAAAAATATTGTAATACCGTTTATATTTATTGTCATATTGTGTATAAAAATATAAAAAAAAAATTTGTTTTTGAAGTGAAACTTATTAACCCACTATAGAGCAAATTCACGCTGCATCCTCTCTCTCTCTCCATTCCGTTTGAGCTAATAAGTAACAAAGAAGAAAATTGGAATTTCCAATTCGAAAAAGCTAGTTTAGTTGGAAATCAGTTAAAAAAAAAAAATTATGCTCATTGAAAATTATTAGAACTTTTATTTTTACTTACAAGTTTCACTTCTCTAGCGAGAAAGGATAATTTAAATTAATATATCTCGTATATATTAGTAAAAGAATTTAATTTTCGCTTTAACAGTGGTTTATTTTTTAAAATTTACAACGTTTCGGCCACTCATTCTGTGGCTTTCAGGCACAATTCAGCTAAGGCTATAAAGGTTGTTACATCTGTGACAATCTTTATAATCTTAGCTGAATTGAACCTGAAGAAGGCCGCAGAATGAGGGCCGAAACGTTGTAAATTTTACAAATCAACCACTGTTAAAGCGAAAATCGAATTCTTTTACTAATGATAACAACTGTGAAAGCCTAAACTCTAAAATATCTCGTATTTAATACGCTAATGTTTGTCTGTCTGTCTGTCTATCATGCTCTATTTTGGGCAAATTCCTGTTAGAGTTTCGAAACGAAATTTTTTTATGCTCAAAAAGGATTTTTTGTGGATCACAGAAAAAATTATTTTAATCCCAAAATTCTTATAACTTTTTAAGTTATTAATTGTTAAAAGTTTACGATTTCGAAATGAGATTTTTTGGTTTGATTTTTAGAAAAAAAAAAAAAAATTTTAAATCTGAATATGCCAATGTGCCCTTCAGAGGTAAAAAAATATTTGTTTTTTCATTAGTAAATAAGTAGAGTGTGAAAATAAAAGGTCCGGGCCCCATCAGAGGGGTTTAATCCCCTCCAGTGGCGTGATTTAAACTTTTCTTGGAGGGGGAGGGCAAACTTTTTTTTTTCTTAAAATTTACTTACAAATAGGTACTCAAATTTGGTCAAAACATATTTAATTTAATTTATTGTTTAATTTTGTATACTCGTAGATGTATTTTATTTAGAACAATATAAAATTTTATTATAAAAATCAGAGCCCTTGGGGGGAGGGCGAACGACCCCCTGCCCCCCCCCCCCCCCCCCAAATGACGCCATTGTTAGGACCCTTGCAGATAGTTTGGAAATTTTAGTAGGCAGCACTGGTCCAGGCTCAACTAACCGGCGACCCCCTCTGCTCATCGGCGCAGAAGATATATTCAATTTAATTCAATTTTTGAAAAAAAAAAAAAAAAAAAAAGAATCTTTCCAGTTGAATTATCGAGCAGGAGAGTGCTTCTATCTAGTGGACAATGAAGAGAAAGAACTGATGTGCTTCTACCTAGCGAACAATTTCTGAACTTAATACAGATAAATATTATATAACCAGGAAATTCAATTTTTTTTTTCTTCACCACATCCTTTTGATATTGCTATCATGGCGGTTGATTAAACATTTATAAGTAAAGGATTTATCTAAATATTTTTATTCTTTAATTAATAACGAAGGAATGAAGAGGTGCCTCCTATTTATGAATATTTCTTCTCTTTGCAATGCTTTAATACAACTTATTAAATTTTAGAGCCGGTTGCTTCACATCTAGTTGACTCTGACTTTCAAGTCTTTTCATATCTAGCTAAACTAGATAGGAGGGGGACATCCACAATGTTGAATTGCTATTTAAAGCAAGCTGAAGTTGCACACGAAACTTCACAAGATCCGTAATCCCCCTGCTCTTCAGATAAACGTATTAGGTTTGTAAAAAAAAATTTGAATTATAAATCCTTAACGTAATTTCTTCATTTGGTTGATTATTATTATTATTAAAATATTTCAGAGAATTCTATAGAGCAAAAAGATTTAATCCAATATCGTGGCTGAACCAGAGGCGTATCAAAGATGCGAATTCTTCTGTATCATGTTAACAGGAACATCATCGTTATTCCATAAAAGGTAAATAACGCTATTAAAAGTACTATATTTTAATCTCTCACTGCTTCATGTTTTAGGAAGTTTCAAATAAATACAAGGGCGGATACCCCCTAAATGGCCTCTGTAGCCGAAAAGGGTTAAAAAAAAAAACAAAACAAGGGCGGATCCAGAGGTGTTTCTCGGGGGGGGGGGGGGTAATCTGGTGTGACTCGTCGCACAGCACCCTATGTTTTTTTTTAATTTCGGTATATTTAAAAGCGCATTCTGTACTTGTTTGCCAGAATATAAATACACATCAAATTTTTAAGTATTAATTTTAAAAATTTTACATTAAAAATAAAGTTTTTTTTTGCGAGAAAAAGGTATTTTTCGAGTTGGGGGGGGGTAATTATGTATTGTAGAATATATTTAATAAGCTTATCGGGAAATTTAAATTTGAGGATCGGCAAAGTTGTATATAGACCTATGTCTAACGTAATTCAATTTATAATGCAATGTCAAAAAATAAGTAAATGTGCAGCAAATTCAGCAGGAGAGAGCCTTCTAGGAAAATTTTAATTGAAAATTTTTTAAAAAATTTTTTTTTTAGATTTTCCAAAATAGCAGAAAAAGGGAGACGTTGTCGGCACACAAATTTCTCTTACCTTCGGTAATCGAAAGTTGTTTTCCATGCTTGTCACACCAGATTCCTCGTGTCGGCATATATTTAGTTTGCGATAAATTAAAATTCAAGATGCAAAATTCATAAGTATGGGAAAATTTTAAATTTTGTAACCAGGAAACAGTCTCCTTTTCGGCATTTGGCATCCAAAGGCTCTCTTCAATTTTGGTGCACCTGTACTTATTCTTTTCCATTCCATAACATCAACAGCAACTGCTCTTCGAATTATGTAATTCAAAATTTTATAATGAATTATGTCAAGTAAAAAAAAGAAATGTTTCAGTTAAATTATCGAGCAGGAGAGTGCTGCTATCTAGCGAACAATTTCGGAACTGTGAATATTATTTTAAAAATTTGTTTTTTAAGATTTTCAATAAAATAATAGACAGAGAAAAAATGAAATCGAAAGTTTTTCATTACTTTTTAATTTAGATTAATAATTTATATTCAAAATTTCCATTGTATGCATAGTTTTTCGATTTCTTAACTGTTTTTTATACCGCAGCAACCAAATGTCGTTCTTTTGTATTATGACAGAAATAAAAACCGCGTGCAGCTCACAACTAGGTCGGTCCTTTTTGTTTTGCGCCCGTGGCGGGCGCCTATTTTGCCACGCTCTCGTTACGGCCCTGATAAGATAGATTAGAATAGGTTAAGAAGAAACAAAGTGTTTCCCTTTTTTTTTTTTTTTTTTGAAGCGCTGTGCATTCTGTATATAAATGTGATGAAAATATGTAAAGATTCTAATGGCGATGAATTCGAGTGTTGTTATTTTAGATCTGATGATGGTTCTTTATATATTCGAAACTGTTAATATTGGCCATGTCAATCGCCGGTCCATTTTAAATATTTTCTAATATTTATTTGAAACAAATAAATTTGTTTATATTAACATGTTTTGTATGCTTTTTTTTTCAAAATTAGCGTAAATTGTCAAATTTCCCTAAATTTAAACAAACTCAAAACAGTTTATTATAGAAGATTATTAAAATTTAATAAAAAAACGGAAATTATTTCAAAGGATGTGGTTTTATCAAATAGAATTTATTTTTTCCTCTCTGAATCGATAAGGGACTATTTAAGTATTATAAATGTTCAACTGTCCCAATGCCATTGTTAGCTTTAATAAACAAAAATCATGTGTATACATAATACATAGATTTTTTAAATATTTTTTCAATTTTTAATTATAAAATGTAATTAAGCTATAAATATTTTTATATTATTCACTTTCAAAGACCGACGTCAATATGAAATTTTCATTGAGTTTGTAAAAATATATAAAACTTTTTTAATCTACTGAATGCCCGTGACCCGTGGATCTGGCCTGCGGTCCCTTATTTCAAATAAATTGGTCACCAAACATTTGAAATAAATGAGGTTTAAAGCATTTAAAATGAAAAGTTTACTCATTGAGAAGATATGCAGAGTAAAGGCGACATATGGTATAAGGTAGATAGCGTAATTTACTCTGGAACACAGGTGATGTCAGGGCCGTAGCCAGAGGGGTATGGGGTCAAGGGCGGATACAAGGGGGTAAAGGGGGTAATTACCCCCCCCCCCCCCGAGATTTGAAAAAATACCTTTTTTTCGCAAAAAAATCTATTTTAAACGTAAAATTTTAAAAAACCATACTTAAAAATCAGATTTGTATTTATATTCTGACGAAAATACCAGGTTCCGCAAAAGAGTAAAATTTTCCGCAAACGGCACACGAAAAATTTTTTGGTTCCGCGGGCGGGAAAAATTTTCGCTCTCTAAAAAAAAGGTAAAATATTTTTACGAACGGAAAAAATTTTGGGTTCCGCGAGCGGCACATGAAAAAATTTTTGGTTCCGCAAAATCAAAATTTTGGTTCTGCGAAAAACAAAATTCCCCCCCCCCCCGAAAAAAAATTTCTATATACGCCCCTGGTGCTGTGCGACGAGTCACACCAGATTACCCCCCCCCCCCCCCGAGAAACACCTCTGGATCCGCCCTTGTATGGGGTACATCCCCATCCCGAGAAATTTTATAGATAAATATGTAGAGAAATAATATTTTATATTCTTTAAAAAATGTATTCATTTAGAGGGGATCGATCGTTGGATCATCCGAACCCTTTCTGGCTACTGCCCTGGATGATGTGATTCTATAACTAAAGTGAATTGAGGGATGTTAGATAAATAAATAAAAAAATATAAAATATAATTAAATTTATTATTTTATATCGTATGCAAATTGTACATATGAAAGTAATAATAATAAAAAAAATCTAAATCCTCAAGATCCTTTTCCTTTGACTGATCCTCAACAGAATATTTATCTCAACCAAAAGCATCGCCCAGAGTTGAGGTGAAATTGCACCTCGCTTTAATGAGATATAAAAGCGAGGAAATAGTTTCATTTAAATAAAAACTTATAATTAGTTTCATATATCCTGGCCTCGCTTTTATTGATATACTAGTATAACTCAGAAAAGAGAGGCGCATTTTTAATTTCACCTGTGACCCTGGGCAAATTTAATGCGAAGCGATGTTTTTCAGGGGTGTAGTGGAGCGGGAACGCGTGGGAACGGCGTTCTCATTAAAAAAATAATAACAAATAAAATTCCATTGGTAAGTCATGTATTTAGCGTTCCCACATTGAAAATTTTGCCACTACACCACTGATGTTTTTGGTTCACTTCTTTTAGTGAAATATTACCTACAATAGAGTTATTGTATGAATAAATTTTGTAAAATTTTAGAAATTTAATTTTTTTAATATTGGTTCAATGTAAATACATCGTTTGTTATCAATTTGAAACAATAAATATGGAATTATATATATCATGTGTTGGTCCATGAGGTAATTATGAAAAACATATAACCAAGTATTTATTAATTTAAATAAGCGAAAAATGCAGCGATCTATCATAATTTAAATAAGCGAGTGCGTACTGTGGTCCAACAGTAGGGCATGTTGAGCGTAAATCGACAAGATCCGTGGTGCAACCCCGGCGGTACCTACATTTTTCGCTTATTTAAATTAATAAATACTTGGTTATATGTTTTTCATAAATATGGATTTTGACAAATTTTATTTTTTTTTTATGTTGGTAGCACTTATTTAATTAATCTATACTACCTGAATTAATCTATACTAAATAAAGATGAAGATAGACTGTCTTTTATACAATAAGTATAGATATATTTAAGGAAATGGATATGAATGCCATCTATTAGAGGAAAATATATTAAAGATTATTTCTGCGCGTCAAGGGAGACAGACAGACAGGCACACTTTGCCTTTTTATATAATAATAAGTATGGGCTATAATGGGGGAATATATTACTTAGGATTAATTGAAATATATGTCCGGGATATTTCGGAAATATTCGGGCATGCGGCGGCGACGGTCTCCTGTTAATATAAGGGAGGAAATCTGAATCATCAATTAGTGACTCGCCGGCTGCCGGTGAGTGAACATGGAGGGTTTATGTCAGTTTAGTATCTATTATTTATCAGTTAAAAAATTCTTAACTTTTAATAGGGAACAAGGAAATTGAAAGTATTATGAATATAGATGAATAATAGGACCTTAATAGGGAATTGGAGATCTTTGATTATAGTAGGAATGTGTATTATATGAGATGTTGCCTCGTTGACGATCGGATACCCACCCACCATCCCAATTTAGATACATTTCTTTTATAATATACCTATTATCCGAAGCCATCGTCGCCGCACTTCCGGAAATACCCGAATGATGGCGAAAGTTTTCAATATTATAATTCTAGTATAAGCCCTTCGGCAATCATCGGGTATTTCCGAGAGCGGCGACGATGGCTTCGGAAACTAATAATACTATAAAAGAAATGTATCTAAATTGGGACGGTGGGTGGGTACCCCGACCGTCAACGAGGCAACATCCCACCATACAACACATGCACCCCAACACTCCCTCCCCCCATCCCTCCCTCTCTCCAAGATTTAATAATCAAAATTATAAATAATTCCATGATCTATTAACAACTCCTATTAAAATCTAAGATATCTTTTTTTTTTTTTTATTGATAAATAATCGGTCCAAACTGACATAACCCCTGCCTATGTTCACTCGCCGGCTGCCGGCGAGATACTAATTGATCCAATCATCTATCCTTCCTTATAACAGGAGACCGTGGTCGCCCCTATGCCCGAATATTTCCGAAATAATCCGAATATAACCGAACTCATTTTAAATCATCTTTAGTATTCTCCCAAGAGATGGCAGCAGGCTATAATTTGCTCACCGTAAATTTGGTTTCCTAATAAAATTTTCTTCCGAGAGATGGCAGCAGGCTATAATTAGCTCACCGTAAATTTGGCTTCCTAATAAAATTTTCTTCCGAGAGATGGCAGCAGGCTATAATTTGCTCACCGTAAATTTGGTTTCCTAATAAAATTTTCTTCCGAGAGATGACAGCAGGCTATAATTTACTTACCGTAAATTTAGTTTCCTAATAAAATTTTCTTCCGAGAGATGGCAGCAGGCTATAATTTACTTACCGTAAAATTGGTTTCCCAATAAAATTTCCTTCTAAGAGATGGCAGTGGGCTATAATTTACTCAACTATAAATTTGGCTTTCCAATAATTTTTCCCTAAATTTTCTTCAAACAGATAGCATCTATATCCATATCTTTATATATTTCTATCTACGTATATACCTATTATATAAAAGACAAAGTGTGTCTGTCTGTCTATTAGATGCATAAGCTCCGAAACTACTGTACGGATTTTTATGGAGTTTTTTTTAATAGTTAGAGAATTTTTCAAGGGTCTTTTAGGCTATCATTATTTCACATATTATTCATCTTATTTTTCACTCTTTTTTAATAAAATTTAAAATGACACTTATCCAGAGTATAAATAATTGAAATTTTTTTTTTTAAACACTAAAACACTGACACTTTTTCCCATTCACACACACATACACACAGACTTTTTACGATACCCGTTATTTGTAAATATATCTATTTGGGGTCCAGGCATTCTTATTTAAGCCATTTGGTATCCAAATGGTTTAAATAAAATCATCGGACTGCCTTGGATCCAAACCCTCGACACTTGGTATACAAGGCGCGCTACCAACTACATCAAGCCCGAGGACATATCCTCACTTCAGAAAGTAAATTTTTTTTATAATATACTGTATTAATAAAGCGTCCTACTTATTATATAGTATTAAAATAAAATTTATTCAATATTTAATGTTTTTATAAACTACAGTACATATATTTCATAAATTCTAATTTGGAAGTTGACTTCTTTTGGTAGCAGGTTCTTCATACAATTTTAATAAATAAAATATATATTTTTTTTATTTTCAGGATGTTATTAATAAGATGACTGTGCGTGCACTTTGACCACCAGTTTCGGTCATTTTAAATGACCATCATCAGATCTGTAATCAAAACAAAAAATCTTTATAACAAAAGCAAAATATGTATGAGCTTACATAAATTTTATGTATTTTTTTTTTTTTTTTTTTTTAAAAACTCACACTTTTTTCTCATTCACACTCACATTCACACAGACTTTTCGGCAACTTAGGCCATTTAAGACTTTAGACGAAAACCGTTGTAATTATAATATATATATTGGGGGTTCAGGCATTTCTATTTAAGCCATTTAGTATCCAAATGGCTTAAATAAAATCATCTGACTGCCTGGGTCCGAACCCGCGACGTTTGGTATAGGAGGTAGGCACGCTACCTACTACGCCAAACTCGGGGGCAAATTTTATGTATAACCTCAAGTAAAAAATAACAATAATGAAAACGTCAAAAAAGACAAAAAATTACATATTAACATTGCATTAGGTAGTTTTGGAGATATCTTTACCACTTTTCGGACCAATTTCCACGGCCGTGATAATTTTTTTATTCTTTCGGACACAAGGAGAGGTAAGGAAGAGGTAATTCTGCTCTGTTCGAATTATTACGAAAATGATTTCGAGTTATCGAGCGTATCAAAATACATACACCGCATTTTTTCAATTTACCGCAGTTTACAGCTCAAGACAGGGGCGTATATAGACATTTTTTTTGGGGGGGGGGCTGAACTCAAAAAATTTTTTTGCGGAAAATTTTTTTTCACACGAAATTTTTTGCGGAACATTTTTACTTTCTCTTACCTATGTATATATGTAATATATATATAGAGAGAAAGTATTGGATTCATGTCAAAAATTCGATGTCGAGATTTTGATGGATCTTCACGTTTTGAGGTCCCCTGAATCCAAAAAAGTGGTTTTCGCGACATGGTCTGTCTGTGGGTGTGTGTGTTCAATTTTAAGCATGAAGGAATTGAGCTATGAGGCTGAAATTTTATATATAAGTTAAACACCCCCCGGGACCGGAAAAATAAGCTTTTAATCAAAATCGGCTAAAGAGTACTAGTACTTTACTGATGTACTTTTTCAGTTTTTTTCGATTTTCTCAAAATTTGCTCCAACGATTTTTTTTAAAATTCAAAAATCAACTTATTTTTTAGATGCTCTTTAAAATGTATATTCTCATTTTGCAATTGAAATCTTCTGAAGACCACTTTACTCTTGTATTTCATAGGAAAGATAGGAGAACATGGTAACAAAATATAAATATTTTGCCATACTTATAAATTTTACATCTGAATTCACATGTTTCGTACTGTCGGTAACTAAATATATGTCGACACAAAAAATCTGGTGTGACAAGCACAGAACACAACTTTCGATTACCGAAGGTAAGAGAAAGTTGTGTGCTGTGCGCCAGTCACACCAGATTTTTTTTTTTTTTTTTTAGAAAACTGATCTCCGAGGGACGCTCTCACCCTCACGTTGCATCGACTATGTTGTCAATATATTCCCAATTCCCGAAGACTCCATTACTTGTGATGTTGACTCCATAAGTGGACACACATTCTTATCATAAATGATTTAGTTTTCACTTTCTTTATATGAAATGATGTTATACTTAAATATAATAATTCTGAAGTTATTGGAAAGCTTACAGGTTTCACTTCATAAGCAGGTTAACTAAGGAGAAACTGTTCTTTTGGACTGTTCTGTGGACGACTGTTGGGACTAAAATACATAACTGAATTTCCACAAAGGAGGATCTGTTTTTTTTTGTCCTGGCTGCATTCTTGATGTAGTCAATTTTTATTTTTTTTCGGAACGTGTTATAATTTAATGTCCTAATTTATGATCCAAAACGATGATTGAATTAACTAAAAGTAAAATTCCTCACTCGTTAATAGATATTTCTTCTCTACATTTTTCGCTGTTCTTCCAGATATCTGGACCAATAAGCTAATATTGATATTCTTTTTTCGGACGAGAGGTAAGATTTTGGTAGGGAGTGAGAGTTTCGGTGATAATTATTTTATGTTGTATAAGGTCCGAAGATCTATATAAATGATACAATATCATATGCATGCAAGATTTAACCAGATTGTTTTTTTTGTACAATTTTGGGACGTTCCAATTTTCTAGGTTATATTAAATACCGATGATTGAATAAAATGGATGTACATTCATCACTAGTTAATACGTATTTGGTCGTTCTTCCAGATATCTGGACCAACCTTTTTAAGGCGAATATTGATTGTTTTTTTCGGACGAGAGTTTTGTTGTAGATTTTGGGAAGTAGTTTTGGTGATTTAATTGTCAAAGAACAAATAAATTTATTAAGGGCTCGCATAGAGGTATGTCTTAATCATTCATTTCCATTAAGGAAAAAAGTCGCATTCCGACTTAAGCTGTCCAAAACTTTAAAGTTTGACCTAATTCTACCTCATCTAATCTCTGCGCTCAAGAACTAAATAAAAATTTCAAACAACTAGCCTCTTAGGGCTTTATTATAGATTTAAACATAGAGTGCAGAGATTGTAATTTCTAGTGTCAGACAAACTATAAATATAAGTTTGGATGATGTAATATGATTCACATCAATTCCTTTCTCTTTTTTAAGGTCTTTTGAGGAGGTCTAAGGACATTTAGACCTCATTCATATAGCCAATTATAACAAAATAATTTTTCTCCCTTGGGGGCGGGACTCCGAGAAGCAAATCTCTTTTCTCTGGTCATGAGTTCCTTGCTTACCCAAACAGGTGTTTTAAGTATTTTGTATTCCGCCAGGGGCGGTGTGTATTTATACAAACAAAGAAGGAAGGAGGCAAATAAATTTCTTTTACTACTTAACTTTTCTCTTTTTTTTCTTTGATTGGTGTCTTCTCACTAACAAAAGGTTGAGATAGATCGAACAAAATAATATTCGGCTGAAAACTCACCTTTTCTGCCAATAATAGCAGTCCATGGATATTTGAAATAGCCCGGAGAATAATACACCAACCCTGATGGGGTTCTTTTTAGTGATTGGAAGAGTGGTGTCTGGCTTCTTCTTAACTCTACATGGAAAGAAAAAAAAAAAGGTTAAGCTGGATCGTAACGGGGTAGGAATTCTTTTTACTGATTGGATAGTTGTGTTCTGGATAATCCTTAATTTGCCCCTGGATAGGATGAAAAAAAAAAAGGTTGGGCTTCCTCTTGACTGGAAAGTCACTTTTTCTGCCGACCATGGATATGTTGTGAAGTCGATATTTGTCCTCTGGGATGCTCCGTTGCTGTGGGAGGGAGTTTGGGTTTATTAACGAAGACTGTAGTTGGCGTTTTATGTTTAATTCAGAATGATCCAAGTTCGGGTCCCGGAGTGCAAGTGGCGTAGTGACGGCTCGCCCTTCGGGCCCGCGATTTATTTTTATACGAGACAGCACTCTGCGAAAGAATTAAATCGGACGTGTTTTTTACTTGAAAGTATGAATTTGCTATCGAATTTTGTTCAATTTAGCCGAGTTGGCTTAAAGAATAATTTCTAATAATTTTGCTAGAGCTATATATATATATATATATATATATATATATATATATATATTTCTGGATTCTTGTCCTTTGATTTCGCAATCCCATAACAGTTATTTGAATTCTTTTTGGCATCAATATTTAGACCGACTATGTTAAGCAAGACTTTATGATAACTCCACATTTTGATGTATTTGTTAACAACAAATAATATTTTTCATTTATAATGGTCTAATTTGAAAATTTATTATTTAGATTGCTACTAAAATTTGGAGTTGAAACATTTTTAGTTCATAAGGTCTGAAATCCTACGCATCAGCCGTTTACTAAGTAGAAAAACAAAACAAAAGACGATGAAGTTGTCTACAAAAAAATAAATGTAATGTAAATAAAGATATAACTGTAAAAGGAGCAGGAAAGCCAAAAAATAAAAGTCTACGATATAATTTGGTAACAACAAATAATATTGTATTTCAATATTTTTCATTTGTAAAGGTCCTGGAATTATTCAAAGGGATACAATAAATTTATAGATAGAAAATAAATTCCTCTCGAAACGTCTCGATGAGTTGTTGAAAAGTGAGGAATTTTTTGGCTGTTCCTGCTCCTTTTTCTGTAACCTTCATTGGTTTAAATAAAGATATAATTATAATTTTTTTTTTTTTTTTGTAAAACCTAACATTTGCCTATCCTTTTTCTATATTCTTAAATAATAAAGGGTTCAGACTTAGGGGCTATGACAGGATGAAAATTTTCCCTCGATATCTGAGATCTCTGGTAGTAACATGGGCTAAAATATTCTGATAACTGCCGGAGTGTAGTTTAAAAAAATGGAGGATATTAAAGGATTAAGAAATAAAATATTTAACAAAAATATATAAATAAATAAAATTTTTATTTTATTTTTTTTTTCTTTCAAAATTTACAAAAAAGTCATATTCTAAATGTGATATATTATTTAGCTTTTGGTAATGATTTTAAATATACATCATTAAAAACAAATTATATAAAAAAAATTACATTTAACATAATTCTACATTATTATTCAGTTTTAACATTTAATTAACATGCATTGGTATTTGCTTCAATTCACAAAAAGAACAGGTTGCTTCACTTCTAGTCAACTAGTAAACGATCCATAGAAAATCATCGATATAGTAAACAAGAACACGCTTAACCTTCAAGTTTAAAAAAGTAACTTTTTTCACAGGAAAATTTTATGAAGTTGGCAACTTAATAAAGGCACCATTTATGAAAATTATTAAAAATTAAAATAATTCAGTAAAGTTAATTAGAACTAAAGCAACCGGTCTTAAGTTAATTAGAGAATGTTGACCACAAATATGGAAGATGTTAAACAATTGATACTGTACATTGTACAATGTTAACTTTTAGTATTTGAATTAACTAGAGAGAGGCGTATAAATGGCCTTCGATGCCGAAAAAGACCATAAATGAAAAAAAAAACCTTTTAGTATTTCTTTATATAATTTTTTAAGATGCAAATTTCAATTTCAATTTGTTCAACACAATTAATTAAAAAATTTAGACAAGTTGAAATAATTTTTAAGAGTTGCACACTTTTCTAAAGGTGGTGAATTTCCGCCAGAGAAC